>DF240543.1:53631-114252 GCA_000507305.1 Breviolum minutum Mf 1.05b.01
GTACCCCCAAATCATCCATTTTTATAGGGTTTTCCATTATAAACCATCCATTTTGGGGTACCCCTATTTTTGGAAACACCCATTTTGTGAGTATGAAAACGGCTTTAAACAAAACGAAACCACCCATGACTCTTCAGGATCTTCAACTTTAGGCCATCCATGCTTTTATTCTTCCATATTGCGAAAGGTGGCAAGAAGGTTGATGGACTTCTCTTTTTAGGAACATCTCTGGTATGAATTCTCTGTTATAAGGGGACCCCTAGCATAGTATAAATCACCAACATACACTGATACAATAACATGATAGTTGATTTGATTTGATGTTAACATACATGAGCCAACCAAACTGTGAATTTTTACAGATTCTGCTGTACATAGCTACTTAAATAGCTATAAATAGCTTCCCATTCAGGATCAAGACAGGACTATAGGACCTGGAAATTACATCATCCCAAGGTCCCAAACCTCGAAAAATCGCTCCACTCATCTCAAAGGTTGAGAAAAAACCATCCGTGAAGACTTTCCAAGTGATCAAAGTCCCATGACGGATCTACCTACATGGGAGGATTGTACATACATATATATGTCTACCTACATGAATGGTTCATCTTTATGGGATCGTTGTGTAGGTAAATATACTTCATCATCATCCCATGGATCCGTCATGGGACTCTTCCCGAAAGGGATCCTGACAAATGTTTTGGATCACGATCACGCGAGCTTTCTTCGCCAAAGCTATGAGCCATGCGACCTGCATGTTGCCGAAACGACCATACCGAGATGAAACGGGCGATAGGGATTACGATCGCTTTCCAAAAGTTAGCAACTCAGCAGCTTGTTTTCATTTCGGGCTGATAAGGGTCCAGGGATTTGAAACCATTCCAACTGGTAAATCAAACCTATCCAAACAAAAGCCCTAAGAACAGAATGTTCTATCCAGGACTGTGAAAAGCGCCTAACTCCAACAAAGACCGGGGAGCCAACACCTCCAAACAACAGCATTTCGCAGGCCCCCAGACCCGGCGGAGGTCGCTGTTGCCCTGAGGATCGTTGAAATGCCGGAGGACCAAGGCCTGAAATTCGAGGACATAGATGCTGAGAAGGAGGATGTGTTCTGATTTCCTTTATATACAGGGTGTATTTTGCCCCAAGTATATTCCTGTTGGATTTAAGTTTAGAGAAAAAAGCTATAGAAATATAACTTATAACTGTTGGTCCAAGGCAGTGTATTTATTGTATGCATGCATACTAAACAAATACACTATGCAGGGTTTACTGACGGCCTGACAGGCATGTTCGGCGTTTTTCCACACCCTCATTGACTCAAGTCTCATGTTGTTTCTATCCAAAAACAAGAGTCATGTGGGTTCGGTATACATATTAAATGTATATGCAGTCATCCTGGAGTAGATAGAACATTGCATTGGGGGCGAAAAACCCGTGAGTCCAATCGTCCCGGCGAGCAAAGGCAACTGAATCTACGAAAAAACCCTCGCACATTCCATTATACCTTTTGTTTAATAGGGATCCTTATATTGGCTTATTAAAATCCCCATATATTGGGTAGTATAATCCCCTAAACAACCGGGTTTTTTTCATTGCTCATGTATTGGAAAGTGAGTTTCAAAGGCCGAAATTATGTCACCAACCTGAGTAATGGATATATGATAGAACTATCTAGAGACTAAGGAAGTCAGAAAACTTCCCTTTTCAACAAGCACATGACATCACCAGTTCCACAACCCATGTTACATACATATATATATATACATATACCTAGACCCAAAAAAAAATATTTTAGAAGATTTGGGGCCGCATAAAATGGTGCCGGTCAACCCCCAACAAAAAAAGGATGGCTTAAATGGCTTCTAGGTATATGTATATATATATATACATACATACCTAGTTGGTGGTTTCAACCCATCTGAACAATATTAGTCAAAATGGATTCTTTCCCCAAGAAGGGATGAACATAAAAAATGTGTGAAACCACCATCTAGCACTTTGTTGAGGATCCTGGCATCACCGCCATCCACAGCGTTGCTTTGAAGAGCTCCATCGGCTTGGGCCTGTGAACAACTCTTCCCAAACGAAAAGGAGGGTCAGTTGGGTTCTAGCTATGTGATTTTACGCATAACTTAAAGGAAGTTCTGCATACTTATTTTGAAACGTTCAGATTTTAATGTGTAGAATTCTATATCGATATTTACAGTGGGGATCCATGTTCTCATATCTTATCTGATGTTAGTGATCATTGGGGGTCAACATCCAGTACAAAGTGCTTCAAATAGGGAAATCACCTTCAAGCTTTACTCTGTTCGTCTGTGCGGGCGTGATCTATGAATATGCTGCATTTATTTCCTTACACGTGAAACAGCCTTCTCCATGAAGAACTACATCTGCTAAACGGTACTTACCATTGCACTGTTTGATTCCTGGAGAACCTCAATAGTTCCAAAGTCGAGTTTTTAGCACTTGAGCTTCTTATAATCCCCACATAATTGGGTAGTATAATCCCCTATACACACTAAACAACCAGGTGTTCTTTCATTGCTCACTTGTTCCCACAATGCTCCACAAAATAACCATCATTAAACTGGAAGGTATCACAATTGAACAGGATCATGACAAAACAAACCGGTGCCTAGTGCTCCACCCTTAACTACTATCTAATTATTGCCTCATCGTTGAAGAAACTGGACAACCGAGATACTCATTTGGCCATACGCACTGGCCAACAACATGATTCCACTAAATTCATAGGTAGTATCTAAGGTTGTTTCAACACACCTTTGGAACACACCCCTGGGATTTTTCATAGGATTGCTTGGGATGTGCTCCAGGGGTGTGTTGTAACTTCCAAGGCGGATCCAAAAAATCCCCAACCTCCAAGGAGATACCAGCAGTGGCCGCTGCCAAGGCGGGAGCCTCATATTTTCAAAACGAAATCATTGAAAATTCATGAAAATAAATGACCTGATAAATGGGTAACTGGGGCTCTAACCCCTATAAGTGAAGTTATAACTCCTATGAACCTTCATGTTTTCTTGGGAAAGAACACTCCTTGGCGGAGTCCAGTGCTTTTGTTTTCCGGAAAAAACACACATTGAGGTTGCTAATCGGTTGACGTTACCGGAATAGGGCCAGGGGACTTTAGCAAAATTGCACTCACCACTTGTTACCATACCCATATGGTATGTTTACCTACATTTAGTCGACTTTTGCATACTTTTATAGTATATACATGTAGGTAAATATACCATACATGGATCCTATGGGATAGTCATTTAAGACAATGCAGATCATCAATGGAAATACCATAGCTGTTGATGGAAGAAATCAGGAGATTCATTTGTTGATATAGCAAATATCCTTTGGATTTACGAAGGTTCATTGGTTTATTATGGTTTATCTATCTATCTATCTAAATCTAGACCGGTGACTATGCTTGCGGGGATGTATAAGTCTAGTTTTGTTGAGTTATTTTTTGGATTTTAGTACCAGTCCCATATTTCCAAAGTACCCTTATGATACCATGACATTTTGGGGTAGATATTCTTTTGGAGGATTTCCCAATCCCAAACTCCCAACAAAAGGAATCTTGGTTTGCTGACACACACACACAACATCCATGCATCACCCAGCAACACCCAAAAACAGATCACATGTAGTTAAGATACGATATACGTTCATGCAGTTGAGACTCATCACTTTCGAGACTAAAAACGATTTCGAGACTCATCACTTTCGAGTTCCCACTATTTTGATTTGTTTGGCCTGTTTTTCTTGCTTCGAGTTCCCACTATTTTGATTTGTCAAGCCAGTTTGTTTTGTTTGTAAAATCATGTGTTTTTTTAAGTGTTAGTTAGTGGGTTACATCTAAAGTGTCAGAAGATGTCTAAACCAAACAACACGGGGTTTGCCAAGGATGTTCAACTTTTTAAGTTTCACCAAGGTACGTCATTGATGCCATCTCCTACCATGATGAGTCCTCCCATAGAGACGCCCAGAGATCGTAGAAATTTCTTCCATGGCCTCAAAGGGAGCTGCGCTGATGAAGTCCTGAAAAAACACCGATAGGTTCAGTTTGTTTAACTTGGTTACAAAATGCAATGTATAGCTATTTAACACTATCCTTGGTTTTTTAAAATCATTGTACATATTCCTGCTGTTGATGTTGATGTTGATGTTGATGTTGATGTTGATGTTGTTGTTGTTGTTGTTGTTGTTGTTGTTGTTGTTGTTGTTGTTGTTGTTGTTGTTGTTGTTGTTGTTGTTGTTGTTGTTGTTTTGTCGTACTTTGCCTTGCCACCTCAATAAAGTATGTTCTTGCAATTCGCCATAAGGCATAAAATATGTCTTCACAATTCACCAATTCCAAACAGTTGCAAAACACGAGTGTGTCTTTAAACCACAAAGACAATTCAGGATTCCTAAGAATATGGAAGTAATAAGGACCATGGAATGACTTGCTCATGTCATTGTATTGGCTTTAAGATCAAAACAAAACATACATATCATATACACAACAAGGATACCAAACAAGAAATCTAAAGTTTTCAGAGTTGAACATACAATATGTGCATATATTTGCACTATTTGTATATACACATATTATCTATAAATAAAATGTAGGCACATGGCTAAACGTTTAAATCTGTATCTCAAAAGAAACAAAAATAAAAAAAGCTCCTCACAGCCCCGGAATGTTCATGCTAACATGTGTCCTTACCTTGATCGAACAAAGATCATCAAAGATCTGGGCCCTAAAGCCAACCACTATTTAATGGCAACGTTTCAGTGGAATGATTCCAAACCTTTACTTGGAAAATGGTTGTTTAACCATCTGGGCATCATCTGGGCAATTTATTTTAAATCCTTAACCTGAATTGTTCGGCCATGTTGGGGTAGGATTCCCTTGCTGTTCACTATCTTTTCGGGTGACCGTTCCCGGCGGTTTGGTCGCTATAAATTGCCACGCGAAAGACCAAGCTGAGAAATACAGAGTTTAGTCCGTATACATCATGTGTGAAAAGTGACAGGTGCCATCTCCATTACTCACTTAGCGAATGGAACCCTGAAATAAAAGTTTGAACTTTATTTTCCCTACTAACTAAATATGTAATCCCAAAAAGTTTAAAGTTTAGCCATTGGCCAAGTAAGATTAAGTAGTACCCTTATTGTGGAGTCTGGAACTCTAAGTTCCACGGAGAAACGCTCACAACTAAAGAAATCTCCAACAGAACCCACTGAACGGACCCCGAAAAAACCTGAGTATCTAATGGCTCGATCGCAACTTCCTTTAGGGGTCCGTTGGGATTTGGTCCCATTCAACTTTTTGATGGATGGTTGTCTAGTTGGTGGTTTCAACCCCTTTGAAAAATATTAGTCAAAATGGGAATCTTCCCCAAATAGGGGTGAAACTAGAACATATTTCAAACCACCACCTAGGTTGTATCTCACAATTTCCAAGGGTTTCAAAAACCCCCCAGACTTCCCCGATCCGGTGGTCTGCCGTCCCCCACGTGCCCGTGTTGGCTCTGTGGCGTAGGAGGTCATCGTACTCGCGAACCTTTCTTTAAAAAAAAAATGGGGTAGGAAAAAAAACAGAGCCCTTCTGTTGATGACTGGAGGTATGAGTTGAAATCAATTTCAAGGTGGATAGTTGCGACTAGCATTTCTTGGCCCATTTCTTTCAAGGCATTATTACCGTCTTGAAATGGAATCTCCTGTGGCATTATTGAGTTATTCAAGGAATTGCATTTCTTTCACCCAAATCTTAAGTGGCTTTGCAATTGAGGATGCGAGATAACTTTGAGTCAACGGGCGGACCCATTGCTGGCGAAATAAATCATCAGATGTGTCAGGTTGCCAGACTTCGGGGTTCCCTAACGACACGGCAAGGGGACGTAGCACAGAGACAACCCCAGGTAGTAAATTATGTTGAGCTACAAGAATTGAGCTACAAAATTGGTCAACTAAGTTACTATTACCCTCCCAAAGTTTAACATGGCCCCTGAAAAAATGGTGGTCGGTTGGAAGACTACTTTCCTATTGGGAAGGTAACTTTTCAGGGGCAATGTTAAACTTCCGGAGGGTAAACATAGTGCCTACTCCAAACCTTACACACTACCAAAATGGCATCTCAGTTCCCAAACACAGATCGTTATAAAATGGATTGGCCCCTGCATCTGCCTTACAAGGTGTTGTTCTCTAAATAAAAGAAACATCACCACAGTACAAAATGGCCAGTCTTCCCAGAGACACTTTCCTTTGAATTGGAAACAACATGGGGGGTGACATTAGGACCTATAGAGTTGATGTCATCGTAAGTCCACTATTGGATCGATTTGAGTTGAGGTCTCACTGGAAAGATGGCTGAACAATTCACTCAAACGCCTTGTCTGGTGATTCTGCGCCAAAAAAATCATGATCAACATGATCAACATCATCAACATGATGATGATGATGATGATGATGATGATGATGATTATCATTACTAGAATTAATGACGATGATGACGAGGACCATGAGGATCATGACGGTGATTTAATACACCGCAGAAAGCAGCATATATAAAATTCAACAACAATAATTAATGTGAATACTAGTCACTATTAGACAACATCTAATAAATATATATAACTGACAAATCTTCAAATTCATCATTACCAGCGACAGCAACATCATCAAAATCAAACATGTTGCAACATTGCACTTGACGAGGATGAATTTCCGAAATTGTAGGAATCTCGAGATAAACTTGCTGTGGAATCCTTTGCGTCACTATATGATGATTCCACCAACAGGCTACCCCTTTGTTCATGTAAGATCCTAGCTAAGCCATTGGCCCTCTCTACCAACATAAGTGGATTTGCTTGCTTTGGGTTGGTGAATCATCATGACCTTCATCATACAACTCACCAAATTGTAAGGATAATAGCTGGATCATGCTGAATGACATCAGCGAAAGTATAACCCTATGAACAATTCCTCTAGCCAGTTGATATGTTCACTATCCTAGTGGGATGGCAATATTTTCACATTGGCCGGACGTATTTCCATTCAGAGTATTTTTAGGTTCCTTGATTTTCCAGAGAAACAAATATCTTAGCAACGTTCAAAACCCTTATAACCCAACCAACCAGGGTTTTGGGCACTGCTTCGCACTCTTGAATCTCTCGTGAGACCTCCTTGGTGATCTCACCAGAAAACGGAACCACGACTCAAGCGTGACACACAGCCACAGCCGAGTCAAAAACTCTGTGAAAAAGTTGAATACCCATGTCTAAATCGATCATTTCCGTACGACGCAAAAGAGGCCATCAATAAACTCACGGTGAGAATTTCCACCCAAATCGTCCAGTTTCGTCACGGGAAAAGAAGCCATCGCAGAGATTCCCAAAAGAGTCATTGACGTTTCAACAATCGTTTAAATTTCGTGTAAGAAGTATGCGGGTTTCTCACCAAATCGTCATCTTGTAAAACCGTTGGGATAAGAGGATCAAGTTTCGGCAAAGAAAAACCATCGATAGATTTGTAAGCTAAATTTGAAAAACCAAAGTCCGCCAAATCACTGACGATCCGTTCACGAAATGGAAACTTCGGTCGCCCACGTATCCCCGCTCTTGAAGTCCTAAAACCAATCGGAATCAGAGAAGACACATTTGCTTTACGTCCAATGGGAAATGCCTGATCCCCAAAAAGCTTCACAATGTATGCCAAAGAAAATTCGAAGACACGCAGTTGTTGATGCAAAGGATATGGCATCGACTTCACCAGCAAATCAGATTCAAAGGCTTGGTAAGTTTGTACCTTCAATTTCTTGTCCGCAGTATTGAAAGGCACACGACTCCCCGTAGCACAACAAAAGCTGATGTACAATTCCAAAAAAGTGATTCCAGGATCTTCGTGTTCGATTTCAACCGGCCACTCCAGCATTTGGAGCCATCCAACTAAAGCAATCGTGTATGTTGAAGAATAATACATAGCTTCCCGAACCTCCGGTGAAATGGTCGGGCAAGTAAAACTGTGACACTCTCCTTTCGGCCACGACTGCAAAAAATCAATGTTGGATGGAGGAGCCTCTGAAGAAAAAACTTGTTTGAGCTGCTTCCATGCCTGTTGGTAGGCCTGTGCCATTTGAACAATGTAAACATAGAACCGAAACAAAAGGTCCCACCATCGCTCGTCATGCCTTTGAATTTCATCATTCAGTGTGACAAAATTATCAATGTTATTGATACGAGCTTGTTTGGCTGCCAAATCTGCCGCACTATCAGCAATGTAATCAAAAGCAAGGTCAACATCAGTGTCCGAGGTTATCTGCATATGACTGGCTACTTTTCTTAAGACAATGGAGTCATGACACATTGACTTCAAGTAAAAAATTAGTTGCCTGATTATATCGATGTTGGCCCTCTTATAATGAGCTTTAATGTCGGGCTCAGCAATGACATCTTGCACCACCTGGATTGCGTATGACGAGTCAGAGATTGCCTCAACATTGGTGGAGGATGCCACGGCATGCACCAGTGAGGAGAGTTCTGCTCGATTGTTGGTCTGGTGTCCATGAACCCTGGAAAGTACCAAGACGTCAAAAGCAGGTTTTGGGCACTGCTCATGTGGCAGTAGCTACCAAACTTAATCCTATAGTTGTTAAGTCTTCAGAGGTAAGGTCCATCATCTTCCATCATTTGTTCCTCATATTTCAAAAGAGAATATTTCATCATGCACCGCCATACCGCAGGGCGCCCTTCTTCCCGTCCTTCCGGCTACCCTTCCAACCGTTCCCAGGAATCCGCCCAGCCTTGGCTAACTTCTCTTCGGGTCTCAAATCAGCATGAATCTCATCAAACTGCATTGCACCTCAAATAAGCAGCACGTGAACCGGAAACCTTTGACAAACCTTTGACAAATGGTACAGTTGGGGCCCCAAGGTTGGGTCCGTTATAACCCCCGATATTTTTTGGCCTTGTAAATGGGTCGCCCGGGGTGAAAAAACCCCTAATTATAACTGGTAGAGACCCACCTTGACGGGGCCCTTAATAACCCCCCATGAATCAATCACAAAGTAAAACTAGTTGGTGGTTGAACCAACCCATCTGAAAAATATGCTCGTCAAAAGTGGTTCATCTTCCCCAATTTTCGGGGTGAACATTAAAAAGAACTTGAGTTGCCACCACCCAGAAAATGAACACTCACGACTCAACTTCCTCCTTTCTGCCGAATTTCCAGGTCTCCCTGGCCGACTTTTTGGATAGTATGCATGGCATTCTCGTGACGGTCACCCGTCAGCAAGTAGACCTCAATGCCACAGATATCGGTCAAAGACAATGGGGGTCTGATACGGGGAGTAACCTGCAAATGATGAGTACCCTATGGAAAAACAAAGCATATGCCCAACACACTAAGTAAGTGGGTTATGACCTAGCTACATATGGGGTATATTGGGGTTCCAGTTCCAGCCCACGTACTATATAACCTTACTAACTTCCTGGGACAGACAAGTAGATAGAATTTCCAAAATAAAGTATCCTCCCAATACATGAAACTCCACCTGAACATATTCTATCTATAAGCTGGTTGTCCTAACCAGCTTGAAACTGTTGATCCTCTAAATTGTATTATCACCTCTAATATATCTGACTGAATCTCCAACCTAACAAACATAGACCATAAAACTCACCCACCTGAAACCTCCCAATTCTTAAGGGATGATATATTTGTTAGATCCTTTCCTTCCATGTTTTGACAAACCAACGGTTGCCGGGGATAAATCCACCAACCTCAACTCCAATCCATCTGAGCTCTCTAACCGAGTTCTTTTGGGCCACCTGTAGCAGGTCACAATGGCAGCAAGCCATCGCCAGGCCATGTCAAAAATGGTAATTTCTTTGTCCACTTCCATTTTTTCGGAGAAACGATCGAGTTCCGAAAAAGGAGTTTAACAAGGCCTGCATAAGTTTAGTCGAAATACAGTATAATGCATAGATGATTTCTATATACAAATAAATAAATATGTAAACACATAGGATGAATCAAAAACAAATCACAATTACACAGCGACGTGTTTTTAAACCGCGGGGGTTGTGACATCACTACTAAACCAAGAATTTTGCAAATCTCTGTGCACCTGAAGGCATTTCAGTCATAACTGGAACCCCCATTTTGGCCAGTTTTTCGCCCAGCAGCCCGGGGTCAAAGGGTTTCAAAAAACGGCGTTTCGTTTCAAAAGTCGAGACCCCCCGCATCTTCCAAAATCATCCATCTTCAAGTTCCATGGTGAAATTTCAGGTTTATATGAAGTTGTTAGTTGTAACTTTAGTGTTTTAATACACAACTTGGTTGAACCCGTCCGCTGACTCATGGGTTGAAGGACATTCCCCAATTTTTGATAAATCTTTGAAATAAAAAACGGAAACTACCCATTGATTTTTGGGATTCGAGAAAGTGCTTCCAATGCGGTTGACTGAAGAAATCCGGCGAGCACCAGTTGACATGGTCAATATCCCATTACTTACGACGGGTTTTATACATCCCAGGTGGTTGTTTTGGGATTTCTTCCATCAACAGTAGCTCCAGCACGTTCTAGCGAAAATACATCGAGTCGGAAGCTTCTGAGTTTTTGGAATGCCGCTGGTTAGACAAGAAATACTGTACACTGGACGAATGGCCAAACTGCACTGAAATCGCATCATCAATCAAAACTTGCATCATCAATCCTTTCTTGATTGGCAGCTTGATTTGGTTTTGGCAGCTAAAATCGCAGCATCAATCAAGATCTACTGAATGATCCAGAATAAAGCTGCCAAAACCAAATCAAATCAACAGTTTTTCACCCTGTAGATCTTGAGCCTGCAAAGGTAAGTAATCATCTTTTCATTTAACACTTTGCGTAGATCCCAAAAAACGCAATGTCAAATTTCGTTCTGGAGGATTCCGGGCCGGGGTTCCGGGTTCCTGTATCTTTCCCATAGGATCCATGGGACTGGTATATTTACCTACGTACATTCATCATAAAAATCAACCATTCATGTAGGTAAATATATCAGTCCCATGGATCCTATGGGTTTAGTCTTAAAATGTCTTAAACAAACTTCAAAAAACCTCTTCCCGACTTGATAAACTTCTTCTTTTCGGGTCGAAAAAATCGATCGGAGCCAAAGGCCCCCTTTGGCCTCGGCCACCACCTCTGGTGCAGAAGCTTTCATGCAGTCCTTCAGTGGGGGTTTTGTTTATAGGTGACGAATAAGTGATATCCTGCAGGAATCATCCCCATCCACGGTGCCCCATACAAAACCAACAATGCCTTTATTTATACACCCTGGAAAAATGAACGGCGGTTTGAACCTAGCAAATCACCTGTTTTCAAAAGGAAACTCATCTTCCAAACCTCCATTTTTTGGTTCTATGTTAATTTTCGAGCAAGCAGTGACAGAAAAAAAACGGGACATGTTTTTGGGATTAACACCTAAACCATGCGGGCGGAAAAAAAAGGATTTAAGCAGCTTCAGTTCAAGATCCTTTGCAAAGGAATATCCACTCCCCAAAACACCGTGGGTAGATTCTGACATGTGGGTATACTGTACCACGTGATGCCACTATACTTGAACCAATCCGGCATCATGATGTCATCAAAACGAAACGCTCCTTAGTGTATAACTAAAGAATCATCACCATCATCATCATCATCATCATCATCCACATTCACGTGACATTATCTAGGTAAACCTCAAGAGTCATCACACCAGCCAAAGGAAAATCAAAACTAATTGGTAGTTCCATCTTGAGGAGTCGAATCATCTGAGGGTGTTCTCCCTGCGCTCCCTGCGCTCCTCCAAATGAAACAGCCAAGCTTTGCTGCCCTACAAATGCAAGGGAGTGACACGGGTTTTGTTCTAACTTTTGGTGGACGATGCCAGAGATGAAAGTCATGAGAGTCAGTTTCTGAAAAAGAAATTCAGCCACCGCGGGCACTCACGGCAAACTTGAAACATGAATCATGATTGCACAAATGTGTGCCTTCTCATGATCTGTGAAAGTTTGGCTTCAATTGCTTAAAGCATATACATGAGCTATAGAGAGAGAGAGAGAGTCTATATTCATTTAAGTCTGTGTATTTTATTTACGTACATATATCATATATACATATGCAGCAGTAGTAATAGTGTTTACCCATCCAAGTAGGTCCTGTATGTGATAAGGTTCCTCAAACCTAAAGCCAAAAGCACGCTTCTGGGGGTCAATCCGGCATTTTGGTCACTGAAGAAACATGCCAAAAATTGACATGGATCAAATGACAAGTCATCAGTCATTACTGGGGAAGTCCGTAAGGCTTGATAAAAACCTACATGATATTCTCGCAGTGTGGTAGATTGGCCTTTACAGTCACCGACAGAATTATAGAAAATAAAAAGTGGGAAAAAAGGACGGGTAAAGCCCGTCCTTTTGCATGTGGGAAAAAAAAATAAAAGTGGGCTTTAATGGACGGGTGCCCGGGTAAAATACTTTCTATAATTAAAGTTCAAAATCATGGGTTGTCCCCAAAAAATGCAGGAAAGAGGAATTATAGAAAGGAAAAAGGAATTATAGAAAAGGAAACAGGAATTATAGAAAGGTAAAATACTTTCAACTAATTATAGACAGTCCAAAATCATAGGTTTTCCCCAAAAAATGCAGGAAAGAGGAATTATAGAAAGGAAAAAGGAATTATAGAAAGGTAAAATACTTTCAACTAATTATAGACAGTCCAAAATCATGGGTTTTCCCCAAAAAATGCAGGAAAGAGGAATTATAGAAAGGAAAAAGGAATTATAGAAAGTTCTTTTTACGCAGTGGGAAATGTTGCAAATGTCGTGTTTTTTTTTCTCCCCCATTTTTTACAGGAATAGTTAATTATAGAAAAACAGGCTGCAGTTGGAGCCCGTCCTTTTGGATGTGGGATTTTTTTTTCTATAATTCTGTCGCTGACCATAGTTGGTGGTTATGAATCGCCAATTGGTGTAACCTATGCCTATGCCAGATCTGAGCTGAATTTCTGGCTTTGCTATGGACAAACATAAGCTACGATAAGCTATCCTCACAACAGCCTTTTCAGGTCACATCCCAAAATATTGGTTGAGTAATACATAGGGGTTTCCGATCCCAACATCCTCAAGAGCCAAGACGGTAATTGTGGAAAATCAATGGACATATTTAGAATACCTAAACATAATTAACCACTCGATGGATTTTTTTGAAACCCCCAGAAATAAGCCTCCCCAGTCCAGCCGCATTGGACACCTCTGATGTCTCTCCACTCAGGCCCAAAGCAAGCATAACGCTGCCACCCGATGTGACCTCCACTTGCACAATTTTTACAACACCTGCTGCTTATCAACCATTGGAAGTTTAAGTAAAACAGTGCAGTCAAAGAATTTGATACCACCGATTTAGTGAATTGTGACCATGGCTCATAGCAATAGTCAAACTTAGACTCAAACTACTACTGATTTCTGAAGTCACTCATACTTTGTGACCAAAGGTTGAAATTTAGGCCTTCGAACCCCAATTTTGATCCAGCCATGGAAGGCTGGACCTATTTACCAGGTGGCGGAAGGGCCTCCCTTGGAGATATTCCCGGGATCGAATGAAATCTGTTTCACATATGTTCCCCAGGATTCCATTTGGGTTGTCCTTCCCTCCCAGGATGCCAGTGGCAAATGAAGGTTTAGTTCGGGATCCCCGATCCTAAAAATATACTGTCATCCTGGTGGTGACTGGCATCCTGGGCACGGGGACAACCCAATATTTAGTACTTTGAAAAAGGATCTTCCCTTTTGATATTTAATCATTTCGAGATAGGACCCCATCTTTACCAACAAAAACACATGTTCCGGAACACCTCCGAATGATACACAAAAAAACTTTTGCAAAAGTGGATGACTTCATTCTTACAATGGTCCTCCAATAGCTCCAATCTTTTCACCGTCCTCGGACCTTTCTGGAAACTCCCTGCTGTGACGAGGGAAGTGACAAATAAAAATCCACTCAGAAAAAACACTTGCATATGCTCTGGCAAGTGTCAGGTTTTTAAGAAAACATATATAATTGATATATGATGCATACTATACGTTTAAAAAGAGAGCGGGGGACTGTGAGCGTGCACTTTTTTTGACCTTTCCCTGTTCTGTTAAGAAAAACACATAAATGCTGTATTTTCAATGCGTATATGAATTTGATTTTTGAATACTCATACAGTTGTTCTATTGCAGCCCCTTGAAGCACATGAAATTCGATATTATATATATATTGTTCACGATAATCATATATCATATCCATCCGCATGATCCTGCAGAGAAACCCGTGCAAGCTCGGTACAGAATTAATGCATCTGAAAAAACACGGGTTCTGTAGAGACAATTCCCAGGAAAATCCCCCAAAACCCTGCACCTCTTTGGCTCTAGAACGCAACGATGCTGCCAAAGCCTGTGGCATCGAAATTTTTCGGGGGGCAACGACTGAGAAAGTAATGGGATCTACACATCAACCGCTGGATGTTCATCAATAGTGACATTGGTGGAAACAATTTTTTATAGACTTCTCAAAGAATTTCAGGGTGAGGAGGGGAAAAGAAGAAAAAACACATGTTTTCATGATGGAAATGCAAAGTGGTCCCCTACCAAAAGGATCATTCCCTTTCTAACAGGTCATTGATGCTGGCTGTTTAGCTTGTAGGAATCTTTACAACAAGATCGTCACAGTCTTGCCGATCCCAAACCCGACCACAATTCACCAAAACACTTCTGTTCTCCGAACTGCAATAATGACATCTTGCAGACCACCAACCACGTGTCTACGGGTTATGATTTTGGAAATACATGTTTCAGCAACACCAAAAAAACAAGAAAAATCACCTAAAATCCGAAAAGGTGGACTGAATAGTGGATGAACCCTTCATGCAAACAGTCTTAAATTTAAAACACAGAGTTGTCATACTATCTCATACGATCCAGTTTTGATGGGCGCTTGGTATGTGCATGTAGAAGGAAAAACTACTTCACAGTATACCAGTCAGTATACTTGCTAGTTTCCCGTACTTGGATGTGAAAGGTTAGGATCAGTGGGTTGTAACCCCAAGGAATACCCTATTGATACGTAGGCTATAACCCACTTACTAACCATTGGTCCTAGCTTCCTGGGACATCCAAGTACACTTTAAAGCTCAAACCAGCTGTCAAAAGTCAAAAACTTTTGAGTGCGTCACAATTTTGGAAGGCTTCCCATGTGAACAAAAAAACAACGATGAAGTTCCAGTGCTTTCCGAAAGGGAAATCCAAGGAAAGTTTGAGCACATAAGAATCATTAACTTCGGTCGGCTTTAAGCTTTGGAGAAACCTCAAGCTGATGGATATACTTATATATGATATATAAAGTCTATAGTGAAATACAACGGAAAACACCTTGACCTTGTTGAATAATCCGATTCTCCGAGAAGTTTTAGGTTTTTTTATTGTTTCCCCCTATGTTTCCCTTCTTTCCAATGGGATCTTAGGACGTGACAAACAAATTAACCCACCGTTACGGACGCACCTCGTCAGAGCCTCAGGCCAATAGCTTCAACACTCCCGAATATATACAGATATTGAAAAATACATGGCACAGTCCCTACATATTCACCTACCTTTTGGTAAGGCAAATCGGTAAATCTTAAATTACGCCCCCCCAACTATGAATGAAGATGTAATTTCCTTAAAAAAATGGCGATTTTGTTTAATGTCATGTTAGTTTTCAGTTTTTTTTTGCGTTTTTAAATGTTTTTTCTGTTTTTTGTTGCTGGCTGGGGTGGCCCGTGAATCGTCGCCTAATCCTTCCCACCCCCCGCGACTTAGGAGCCAACTTTCCCCCGGGTCCCCAACTAACATAGCTGGCTGGAAAATGGCACCCGGATTGAAGATATACCCTCCCGGAGTTTAACATACTTGGATGTCCCAGGAACTTAGTAAATGGATAGCAAGTGGGTTATAACCTACCTATAAATGAGGTATATTGGGGTTATAACCCATTTACTAACCATTTACTAACTTCCTGGGATATCCAAGTGGCCCCTGAAAAGTTAACTTCCCAATTGGAAAGTAGTCTTCCGACCCGCATTCTTTAGGGTCTATGTGAAACTCTGGGGGGTGTATTTCCTATTGGAAATAGGGATATTCCAGCCAGCTGCGTTAGTTTACCAGGGTACGTATTCCCAATTAACATAGGTTAGTACATAGACATGGATTCCCTATGGGTTTTTTCCAGGATCCCTATGAATCCAACCCTCCTGTCTTAAGATGGTGGGTAAAACCCCTATCAACAACGCTGGCTCGTTGGAGCCCACACCCGTCAAGTTCTCACTCACAAAGTCTGGCCGCCCCATGACCTGAAAAAACAATTGAAAAAACCACCAGGTTTCCAAGGGGTAACCAACATATATATATATATAGCTTTGGAAGAGAAAGTCTCATCTTCAAACATGCCTCCAAAAAGCTGATAGATCAGTTCCTTGGAGGGGATATTAGGTACACACCCTGCTTTCAAATTTACTTTCCTAACAAGCTTCAATTCTTAGATTCAACTCACTGATCAGAAGTTTTTAACTTCCTAGGACATGCAAGGAATCCAAGTCTTTTACCAGGGCACAAAAGAACATGACTGAATGACTTGAGCAGCGGTTTCAAACAAAACCCGGACATGAAGTTCTATGAAGTACTGATTAGTTTATTATTGGGATTACCCTCCAGGGAATTAACATATCCCACCTTGGGAAAAGGAAAATCATCTTCAAAATGCCATTTTTGGGGGATATGTTAGTTCCCTGGAGGGTATTGGCTTATGAAATAGTCCGTATAATTGGGTATTATTTCATCCCCCATACCAAGCAATGAACCAAACTGAACACTGCTCGACAATTTCTATCACAAAATCACCCTTTTCTTGGGGTTTCTTCGTGTCACATGTGGAGGCTGGTGTTGACTTTTTGGGCGAAAACTTTTTTCTACAACTCTTCGGAACTACCAGGAAGGGGAGCACTACCCTCCCTGAAACCAACATAGCACCTGAAAATAGGCCTTCCCAGTAAGAAATTACATCTTCCAACCATCAATTTGCAGGGGCTACGTTAGTTTCAGGGAGTGTATGTGCGGTTGCGCTGAACCGATTCACTTCCAATCATCCCATTTTTCGTTACCCTTCCGACATGCACCGATTTCTACCAGGCCGACAGCCAGGCAAACCCGCCCTATGAAATCCAGCATTCTTAACAACTCAACTTCAACAAGCGACCTAAACCAGTAAGCATCAAAGTTTCCCTCAGCTTCCCCCCATTCATGTGGAACATTCAAAATCAAACTTGCCATTTAAATCAAAGTCATTTTGAGGGATTTCAATAAGATAGAAATAATTAAACCCACCATTTTTTTAGGGGGGGGGTGGATCGGATTTTTTTTCCGGTCTTGCGTTTCATTGCTTGAAAATAACGTAGCAACCAGGAACCATCCTCGCCGCATTGAGGTCGCGACAGCTTTTTGCACACCTAAGTGGTTTCGATTCTGGCCATGCAGTTTTTTTGGCAAGTTCGATAGGGGTGTCCCTTGTTTTTTTTGGGCGGGCAAGTTTCTATCTAGGTGGTGGTTTCAACTCATTAAAAAAAAATACTAGTCAAACTGGATCATCTCCCCAAATAGGGGTGAAAACAAAACATGTTTGAAACCACCACCTAGTTTTATTTTGGGTGAACGACTTCCTATGACACTGTTGATGGCTGAAATGTACATCCTGTACTTTATTGATACAAAAAGGGCATCTCACTTTTGATAAAGTCTCATAAGAGATGTGGCTCTGCAGGATTTTCTTCAGCAACAATACATCCACATGTTTTGGTTACCTGAATCTCAACTTTTTTTCTGGCCCGGAGAAGCCACAAAAGGACGATTGAATCAAAGGCTCTGAAGATTCAAAGACGGTCTAAGAATTGATTCTTCTGATTCTTATGGCATAGTTGGATAGCAGGGAAATGGATGGATATATGACAAATGACACCAAATCCATCATGGAAATTGTAGCACACAAAACGGGGCCTCTTCCAAGGCATAAGAAGCAGGGATGAAAAGAGAATTGAAGCTAAAGGTGAATTCGGAAACCATCTACAGTAAGGGGTTGACATCAGCATCTGGCGCTTTTTTCCACATGTGAATCTATCTCTTCTCAACAGGATTATTTTTTGTTGATACCTGTGTTGCCCTCATAAACCTCTTTGATGTCTAGGATTGCGCTTGCCACTGTCACAAAAAAAAAATGTGGATTGTGTAATCAGCTGAGCCAGGGTGGAATCAAGGATCTCAAATATGGTGAGGTTATAGCCCCAAGTGTTGATTATCCAAACAATGGGTGACGAAACAAGGTATGTTTTTGAGAAAGCCTGCATTAACATCGTTAAACATATACATGTAAAACGAAAACATATTCATATTAATATATACTGTATATCTAGCCTTTTCCAACCAAAACAGGGGTCATTTGGGTTCTAGGTATACATTATACACATGGACTTGTGTGTCTTGCACACCTGGAACACACAAAAGCAACAACACTCCAAATCTTCTTGCTTATTGGCCACTTAATCACCCTGAAACGTACCAAGTTGTGTTTGAAAACAGCCAGTTTAGCAAGAAATGGTTGATCTTTGTGAGATTCTGTAACTTATGATAATTTCACCATGGCGTCATATTCCCCAAACTGAACTCACTTCATTTTGGAAGGATGTTTTATAAATTAGGTCCATGTTTCTTTTCTGCGTGAACCTCAATGCAACTTCAATCCACTTTGCCCTCTTTGGAGCTCTCTTTGGACTCCGCCCATTCGGCCAAGTGCAAAGATCCAACAATCAAAACGGCTCCAAGCGACGTCTCAGGGGTGGGTAAGCCTTCACCCAAGATACTCCCAAGAACTACACCCGACAAGGTACCAAAATACATTGCTTGGGTACCAGAAGCGCATGGTAAAATCTGCAAACCACGTACTAAGAAGAGTTGTCCCAGTTGCGTGCAGAGGCCCAGCATTAACAGCCATCCCCAAGTGCTTGCTTCATGCTTAGAGGCTCCAAGCATAGCATCTTTGGCACAAAATGGCAATGAAATCAATGGAAGTGCCAGCAATGTCCAACGTTCATCCTCACCACCACGTGACAAGGACCGTACACAGCAATAGGCTGCTCCAGATAGAATGCCTGCTAACAAGGCCAACAAATGACCCAGTAGATCCTGATCGCAACAAGGAATGTGGGAGACTCCCCATACCATCCATGCAACGAACAGTATATTTACCTACATGAAAACCACTAAAATCAATAATTTATGGATCGGTAAATATACGTCCTCGTCCCATGGATGGCATAGCTTCGTGGATTTGTTCTGTCAATCATTACAACTATACAGCAGCTGGAAGTCTGAAGTTAAAGACTTTTGGAGGTTAAGGTACAATCATAGGGAAAGTGCTGGTACCCTGGGGTGGTACCCTAGCTGTTTAAGCCCCCCAAAGAGACCTTTAGAAGGGGGTATACCCAATAAATACCCACTATATAGGGTGTATATGGGGTTGATTATTAAGGGTACCGTCCCAAGGGTACCATGATTTTCCCTATGATACAAGATTTCTTCGCTTTTCTTAAATCTCGAGGGTGATGTTCTTGAAGCTTCCGTGTCCAGTGATGTTTCTGGAAGTCTGTTCTTTTTTTAGCTCGAGATATCCCTCAAACCCCAGCTCCGTTGATGTCAAGCAACACATGAGTGAAATCAGTACAATGTCGGTGATCTCTTCATCAATGCTGCTTATGCATATAGTTTGTATACATCTGGCCAAATTGTAGTATTTCACCCCTCGCTAGTTTTCCCTGAAATAGCCGGGGATTTACCTGCCGATTTAGCTGCGAAACTTTGCGGCCCGGCCCAGCTCATCCTTCCAGATAATTTGACCAGATACATCCGGAACCACTGAACCAGAAATAATTAAAGAAACAAGTTGAAATGAAGTTGAGAAGCTCCGGAAACCAATGCTTCCCATGATGGTTTGGAAATCAACGTCACACCCAAGAAGGAGATCAAAATGCCCAGCGCACGCGTTGCACTGAGCGCTTCTCCAAGACAAAGATAGGAAAGGATGGCCGCTGAGACAGGATGAATCTTGCCAAGGAAAACGGCTTCTGCCAAAGGAATCCGATTCAATGATTCCAAATAGGCCTTATTGTTTTGTGTGTTTTGGCTTGTTGTTTGGTCTTACAAGAGATCCATTTTTTGTTGTGATCTAACCAAAAACCTCAAAAAAACCTGCTGGGCAATAGTTGTTCGCGTAAGATCTTTGGTGATGTGCGATGCTTCTGTTTGGCCCAAGATCAATCTGACTTGGCAGGAATGGTGGGAAATACATTGGTTTCCAAATAGCTTTATATACACCTCCCCAAAGCGCACTTAACAAATTGGCCCCTTTGTAACTCTGGGGAAGTGCAAGATTTCCCGGTAAACAATGCATGTCCCTTTTTTATTTTTCTTTTTTGGTGGGTGGTATGACCTCCTGCTTGACAATCTCATTTGTCGACATAAAAGTGGTCTTCTTCTATAGATGCCCTGTGGAAAAGATCTATCTAAGATATGACGTCCTACAATTTGTTACATTTTCTTAGTTACTTGTTGGAGCCAGCATAAACGAATACAATACAACACAAACAAATTTGTAGGCCTACCCACTTGTCACCGCTCACTTGAGCAGTATTCAACTCCTCCTACAAAAAATCACACTTCCAATGGAAAAGGCAGACTTGTGTCAATCCTCAACGCCCTATATTTGTCCTGGTCCTGTATCAACACTATAAGCAGGTTAATTGGTCATTCACTCTGGGATTTGCGTCCAAGAAGCCGTCAAAGCAATATGGCCACAACAGCCCCGCAACAACAGCAACCATATGCGTTTGGGAAAGCCAAGACCTTTCGATGAAGAGATGGTAAAACAAATGGACACCAAGGAACGCCAAAAGACCTGGCACAACAGACGCGGTCTTGTGGTCGACGTGACGAAGTGTCCAAACTTTCAGAGTTAGTATCATACTGTTGATGGAAGACATCCTGCACCACCTGGGATGTATAAACCCCGGATAAACTACCTATCAATTGGTGCAGGATTTCTTCCATCAACAGTAAGACTGCCACAGTATGACAGTTGTATTATAAAACAGTTCATGGGTTTCTCGACAGAATTATGGGTCCCAGATTCCAGTCTCCTGGAAAAACTGAAGGATTGTGGGATTTGGGGTTCCCCAATTTCGAGACAAACTTATATAAACTAATCATAGAAACTTGTATACAAATTGCGCATGCATATGTTTCATGGTGTTGGAACATGTGCAAAGAGCTTTTGCGCGCTTTCCACCAGGTAGCACTGGGA
Organism: Breviolum minutum Mf 1.05b.01; assembly: GCA_000507305.1. Taxonomy (NCBI): domain Eukaryota; class Dinophyceae; order Suessiales; family Symbiodiniaceae; genus Breviolum; species Breviolum minutum. Next base: position 75,085 of record DF240543.1, read on the forward strand.
ACCCGTACAATGAAGTCAGCAACAAAATCCCCAGGGATGTGGGACGCGGATGGGGATGCAGGAAGGAAAGGTATGAAAGTAGTACAGTAGTTGCTGTACATAGGTTGACCTTGGGTTATCTAATATGATCATGATGCCAGGTCCAGCCATCTTTATCAAAAGAAAGCACCTCCCTCATCGTGTGCAGCTGGTATGTGAAAAATGTCTTCCAGTAGGGTCAACACTTCTCCCACACGATACGTGACATCTGGTGACCACTATCCACTTCTCACCACCTTCTCCTCTGTAGAAGCACATGTGCCAAGGATTTTGGATACTGCTGCCATTGCAGTGAAGCTGGTTGTACTCACCAACATATAGACATAGCCCAAAGCGACATTTGAAGAAGTGTCCATGGCACCCACCCTTCCCAGCACCTTCTAAACGCTACGTGGACGTGATGATATTTTTCCTCATGGAGGTGATACTGTTGGTGGAAGAAATCCGGCTAACCAGTTGATGTGGTAGTTTATCCCACGATTTACAGGGTTTTACACATCCCAGGTGGTGAGGATTTCCTCCATCAACAGTATCTCTATCTGCCATCCTTCATATTTTGGGATGATTTTGTGGAGCTACTTCAGAATGGCAGTTCAAGTGGCCCGCTCTTCTATAATAGATCGCGGATGGTGTTTGGACAAAAAGTGCTATGATGCTATGAGATGCTATGAGTGGTTTTTTAGCATCTTGCGAAACTATACAATACAAATAACGTGCCAATCCAACAACACCTAAACTCCTGGTTGATTCCTTTCATCCACCATGCGGGTTGACATTTTCTCACCTTGACCCACCACCATTGGAATCTGGTTGGATAAATGGTCCAGTCAGGTGATTAACTCATACATTGGGGTGCTATTCTAGTGGCAAGCAAAAGGCTGTCTGCCTTTGGGGAGATATCTCTTATGAATTACCAACCAACAACGAGAGATTTAAGACACTGTCCTTATGGCCATGTGTCAATGTTAAAAGTCAAACGCGTGTGGCCCTGAAGGTCAACCACTTCCAAACCATCAAAGCACAATTTCCCGAGGCCGCGGCGATGATCAAGAAGGAGACTGCCAGTCACACCTTCTCCAGCCACCATCTGAAAATCTTTGACCTGATGCTCATTATTGTCTGTGCAAATGATCATCAAAGCATCAGTAGTAGTAGCTGCTATAACAAACTCAACTACATCGTCTTGAATCCTTACAACAATGTCGTCACCATCGTCGTCATCATCATCATCATCATCATCATCGTCGTCGTCATCATCATCATCATCATCATCATCATCACATAGCCGTCATGGTCGTCATCCTGGTCAGGTCGGACTCATCGTCATCCACCAGCAGGAATTCGGGGGAAGCTTCTGAAACCCAACGTTGGGATGGATAGAAGTTGGATACCTACACGTGGCCCACCTTATTGCTTGGATCATTCACATAAAAACTGAATACTGTAATCTATTAAAGATTGGCAACACATGAAACATGTGACATATAGCTTCCTGAACATGAGGGACCCAGCTCTTTCTATTCCTTCATCTTCAATTCTTGAAGATACCATGAACATACCAACGTCTCTCCAGTCGAAGTCAATCATCTTAATCTACGCAGGTCAGTGGCACGGAGGACAACATTCAAACATATTCAAGCTACTATGATCCTCGTTTCTTGAAATTCGTATCAAAAAGATTGAAGATGTGGTCTTTCTCCATTTTTGGAGGCAAATGTATAGCAAAACAAAAAATCCTTTGCTCCTGGAATATCTAATTATTCTCATTATACCAAATTCAAATGCCTATAAGATGTACAACTTCAAAAACACTCAGCTCAAGAATCATCCAAAAATTCCACAGAAAATTTATGTGAGCTTTTGTTCCACCAACTTTTCGTGGGGTTTCTTTGTTTTCTACGGCGTTTTCTGCCTTTCACCAACAAGTCGGCCTGATAGGTCTTCTTGTCATCTGGCAAGGCGGCCACCATGGCCCGTGAGACCGGATGGACCGACAGTTGACCTCGAGGCGAGGGTGTGAAAGTTGACCCCTCTGGGAACTAACCACGTACACCCTGGAAGATTACACTCAGGTTGTTCCTAACATAGCCATAGAATGCCATGGGTCCACAATCTCCCATTTTGATGGTATTTATGAGGAAAGATGGAACATATTCCATGGCTATGTTAGGAACAACCAGAGGGTAACGGCTGGTTCACCTACAGCCATCACCCATGAAAAGACGAAAAGGAACATGATCTGAACAAAACCTCCATGGAATTCTGTTCCATGCCGTTAATCTTCAGGGGCTGTATATCCCGAATCCCAGCCGGCGCTTTTGAGTTGATGAAGTCGATGTTGTTTCTTTTTCCCGTTTGGTGGGATGTGGATTCGTTCCCCTGGAGGGTACCGGGTACCAAAACGAGTCTCCAAACAAAAGCGGCTGGAAAACAACCTTTTTGTCCAAGAGAAACTTCATCTACATTCATGGTGGATGTTATGTTCCTGTGATGGAATATAATCACGTTGGTCGAATATCCTCACTTCTTGTTGATAAATCTCAACAGGAACACAGTCCACATGATGCTCATATTGCAATTCCAATGGATTTTTCTGGATAGCAGTTGGTAAGTACCATGCACAATTCACCCAATTGGCAGTGTATAGATGAGCTCAAATGTCACTTGTTGACACTTGTTGAACGGGTGTAAATATTGCCTTGGGACCTTGGGGTGTCTTTTTAAATACATGGCACCTAAGATAGATCCATAACTAGCAATGCAACGAACGGCACCAGCTATCAGAGAGTATTGACCATGGATGTTTGGGAAAACCCCTAGCCCCTAGCGTAGAACTAGGGGACCGGAATGTTATTCAGAAAAATGGATGGTGTGGGAAACATGCATGCATTGATTCATCATAGTCAATTCAACTATCTATTTGTCCATATGTTGATTTGCTTGTACTCATCTATATGTTGAAGTGTTATGAAGTCTTTACAAACAAGTTCCGATTTTGGATGGCCTAACTTCCCAACAACTTCCCAACACCATTTCAACTTCTGCTACTCAACTCTCAACTCTGAAGAAAATCACTGAAATGGATCCAAGGACTGATGCGGGCAACATGAAATGTATACAAATTAACATTTGATTCTGTATCTACCCTTACACCGAACCCGGCTTTTATACCCATCTTTTCATGTTCCAGGTCCGCCACTTTGCTGATGAGTTACAGATGTCAAAAACGAAACTATGTTTCTCTTCAGGCAACAAGGTCCCCGTTTTTTTTTGGGGGTCGCGTGACCCATAACCTTCCAATCCTAAAATCAGTCAAATGAGTCAAATCAGGACCTCCATCGAAAAAAAAACATGTCAACTTCAACTTCTTCATGGAGAACGGATGTTGTGTTTGAAGTTCTTCAGAAAGGATACAATCATCTTAAGACCAGGACATCGGGAACCCTGCGACATGGGTAGACTTCTACTTCCACATCTTATTTTGTGCAAGATCTTGGAGGAATTGTTGAAAATGCAAGTCCTGTGTCGGTTGTTGCTAAAAAAATGCTTGTAAAATTTGGAATTTCTTCCATCCCACCCTGTAACAGCTACTGATTTTCAAATTGGCCTACAAATAAAGTGTTACACCCCCGTAAACTAACATGACCCCTAAACAGGGACTAATTATTTCATCTGAACCAACTCTTGTGTTTCAGGGGACATGTTGCTTTTCCGGAGCGTAATTCTTGTGGAACCAGTTCGTTCCAAGGCTTTCAAGGCTTGGGCTTCCACCTAAAGAGGCTGCCAATGGAAGAGGATCCAAAGGATCTACTACCTCCAAGGGAATTCAAAAAAAAAAGGAACAGGATAGCCAAATCCATAGGGTTTCCATGGGACGATTGTACGTATATTTACCTACCGATCCATGAATGGTTGACTTTTATGTAGATAAATAATGATACATGTACCTCTTCGTCCCATGGATCCGTAATGGGAAACTTTTGACTCAATAAATTGGCATTGCGGGTTGGCCCCATGGCCTCATTCATGGCGCTCCAAAAGGCGCAAAAATCTCGGTCGGACAGTTGCCTTTTGGGATTACTAATTACCATACCATTGGGTAAATTGGATGTAGATTGGATACACTACAATTACCCTCCAGTAAACTAACATAGCAATGGAAAATCCCCATCTTGAATAGGAAATACATCTTCAAATGGTGGATTTTCCATTGCTATGTTAGTTGCTCCCGGAGTGTATCTGTTTCACCATTTCTTTCCAATAAGACAAGTCTGCCCTGTCACATGATTCACATAGTGTATATATTATATATCTATATGCATATGGTCCCTGCCTCTGTTGAAGAGCCAATCTCCTGGCAAAATGGAGTTGGGCTAGTTGCAATCTGCAAAGTCCAGTTTTGGTGTCTTTTTTGTTCATACAACATGAGCAATGAACGAACAAAAACTGGTTGGTGAGGTGAAAAAAGGGGATGAAAACCTACCCAGTTGCATAAAAACTATAATAAACCATTATTTGTAAGGACCCCTATTAAACAACATGGCATCCACAAATTTTGTTGACTGGTTGACTGTGTTTCCTGCCGGAGGTGCGGTTGATATGGGCCCGGGATCTTCACCGAAAAAAAAACATCTCAGAATCCTTGTGATCATTTGTATTCAGGGAGCCTGAAGTATATCCCGAAAAAACCTCATCTGCTTTATAAAACATGACAATTATAAGTATTTCCTGTCGGAAAGGGATCATTTCCGTTGCGGGTTGTGACACTACCGGAGGCTATCCTCCATGAAACGAGAGAGAGAGAGAGAGATGATTGGCATCACTCGCCATTCACAGTGGACATAGTAGACCATCTGGTATGTTGCTGGTTGCGATCCGTTCATTTCTCCCACTTTGGTAGATAATATCTCTTGGATCAAAAGAAAAGGCTGAAGTCCATGAGTGGAGGGTCGATTCGTGTCGATGATTATTTTAGTTTGACGTAAACATGTTCAGATTCTATGGATGTCAAGGGCCGGTGGCATGTTAAACATGGGCGTTGACCATACCTTTAATGAATGGCAGACCTGTAGAAAAGTTGACCTGCTGCAAATACCCACCGTTCATTTCAGGTATCCGTGTGACGAACCCGTTGGAGCGAGGATATCCATTCATGAGTTTGCATAGAATCGTGACGTTACCTGAACCGCCAACCAGAACTTAACCACTGTCTGAATCTCCAAAAAGCACCAAAAAGCTCAGGGTAAATTTATTCCTGCACCATAAGCACCTGTTAAACTGCTGGAATGACATATGTTGAACTCACCTCCAATATGCTCAAAGGCCTTTTTTAAAATGTTTAGGAGGCTTCTCTGGATGCACCTCTTGGGTATTTTGTAGTCATTCCAGATGAGTCACTCCTAATGTTCAACCTGAAAAAATCATGTTTGTGAATCTCAATATAAAACATACAACATTGGTCAACTTCAGAGGTGTATATAATCTATACCTGGACCCTGAAACGGTTCTACTTTTTAATGCGTGTTGAACAATTGGATGATGGTTCCCAAACCTTTACATGAAAAATGGTTGGAAATCACCAAACCATCCATGAAAAAAAATGGTTGGCTTTGGAGTTGAGGGTAGTTGTATGTATGTATATATATATACAAATATCTTATCTAGTTGATGGAGTTGGTGGTTGAACCAACCCAATCATTTCCCCACAAATCGGGGTGAACATTAAAACAAACTTGAAACCACCACCTATAGTCATATACAGTACTTAGAATCTTCAAATCCCTCAGTTTCATACTTCTGAAATTCACAGATTTTTCATTAGATGCGTTTTTTTTTCCCTTTCGGAGCCTCCCACTTAAATGGCGAATCACAACACCCGCAGCCAAAATGACCCTCTATTTTGGAAGGTTAACCTTTCCAAAACAAGACATGGCCAAAACCGAAACAAGGGTCATCCTGAGTTGCTAAGTGTGTAAATATACCTAGAACCCAAAGAACCAGATTTTGGAAGGTTTGACCCATAAAATAGTGCCGGTCAACCCCCAAAACATGGAGGTCAAATGGGTTCTAGGTATATAATGGTAAATCTTTCTTGAACCCGACGATCCGCTTCCAGCGCTCGGATCCAACCGATCCTCCATACTTTGCAGAATGGGCGTGCCGGCGGTCAAGGTCCCTGTCCTTAGGGATCAATGCTTAGGATCCCCTGTTGATGATATATTGTGTATACGGCAAATGCCTGGCCTTAAAGAGACAAACCCTAAATCCAGCTTCATGAAGATTTTCTTGCAGGGTGGTTGGTGATGGATAGTTGGCGATATTCAGGTCTTCCGCGTATTTTTTTATGTCTATATATACAATATATACGTAGGTGTAGGCATATACATATATACACTTCCTGAAACTAACATAGCCTCTTATAATAGGCCGTCCCAAAAGCAAAGTCATCTTATAACCATTGATTTTCAGGGGCTACGGTAGCTATACGGTAGCTTCAGGGAAGGTAATCATTTGGAAATATATAAATGTATAGCGCATGACTTCCAATTCCAGTTTCTCCAATGGAAGTGGACGACGAGTATAGGCTTCTCGAATCGTCCCATGGTGTTTCAGAGCCCCCCGACTTGTCAAAAGCAACACCAGTGGCCACTGCCAGGGCATCCAGTGTTCGACCACCTTTTAAGAGGACCTTGGTGGGAATTTTGGCTGAAAACATTCAAAACAGATGGGAATTATTGCAGTAAATAGCCCATAGAATCCATGTCTCTCCAAGGATTGGGTTACTAAACAAAAAGGCAGGGATACAGGTGTGATTCCATGGATTGAACCATTCATATTCGAAATTTATAGCGCATCTGGAAACGATTGTTGTTTGTGAACTCGTTAATTCTACGGGTAACAATGGAATGACATCATCTGGTTGGTGGCTTCAACCCGTTTGAAAAATATTAGTCAAATTGGATCATTTCCCCAGGTAGAGGTGAAAATAAAAAATATTTGAAACCACCAAGTAGTCATGTACTTTAAAAAAGAAAACAAATGTGTCATTGCAAAGGGTGGCACCCTCTCGCGGTGTTTTTGTATTCGAAAGATCTCGAGCATCTACGAATCTGCCTATGAATCCCCTGAAAAACCAACAGCAAAATGCACCTGAAAATGGCCCAAAAAGGAAGGCCATTGTTCGTATTCCACCTCCTTTACCATCCATCCATTTTTTTTTGGACCTTTTTGGACCTTTTTGCTGTTCCATTTCAGGGAAGGTATTTTCAATTCTCAAAAGGTTACTTGGATCGATTTCGTTTCAGGTGTGTGCCCCTCCTTTGCCATTCCTTGGGGGAGTTTGGATCTGCTTTGTCTGGGAGATAATGGTTGCTTGTTCTTGGAATATTTTCCAAGCTACAAGTGAACCTATTCAGAAAAAAAGGTGACAAAGTTTATCACTAGTGATATAGCTAAAATCAACAAACGTGGATGAATTATATAGCTTTGGGTATCAACTATGTATCTGCATTAAAAAATATAGAACGCATCAATAAAACTCATTCTACAACCGCTCCTTGGAAAATGTATATTATGATCCAATTGTCTTTTCTGAGTCTCCATCAATCACTAAAATCATACAAGTAGAAACACTGCTAAACGGGGAACAGGGATGGCACATCTCTTACCAACCAGCCTGTGGTATATGTGGATCCATCACATATTCCTCACATATATGTATATATATATATATTATGTATATGTATACGTGGATCCATAGTTCAAATACACACAATATGTATATGTGGTATATATTCAGAGCATATCTATATAATATATATATACAAAAAAAATATAAATGCAAAAACTGTGCTTTGAACACATATCTTTTATACAGATTCTATTTAATATGAAACTAAACACATGACCAGCTTGCTTGAGCTATTGGGCTTCATGGGACCACAAATAAATAGGGGTGGCATGATTCAGTATTCAATTGATTCGATATCTAATGACACCCATACCATACTCTGGTCACTGTCGATATCACATTTGCCATTTACATTTGTCAAAATCATCCTTTCCTCAAAAGTCATGGTTGTTTCTGACTAGACATATATATATATATATGTACATATTGTTGTATACATTGTGCATAAAGATACACACTTCTTTTGCAAATCACACCCGGCACACCATGGGTACTTTCCGGTATCGATCGGTGGTGGTTGAACCACCCATCTGAAAAAGATCGTCAACTTGGATCATTTCCACCACTTAGGTATAGATGTATCTGGCCAAATGGAATAATATTTCACCAACCTTCCGATCCGATTTCCCTGAAATATCTGAAATTAAGGGATTTCCCTTCCTAAGGTCCTTAGCTAACAACCTTCCAAGCACCCCCCCCCCCTTTTTTTCTAATGAAAATCTTCGCCTTGGCAGTGGGCAGTTAAACCACCATTTTGGGGTGGCCTCAACTGAGCTCTCCAGCTCCATTGGCGGCAGCCACTGACAAACCCGAGACGTAGACCAAGGGAGTGGCGAGAATGAGCCTCAGGTACATGGCGTAGGCCCTTGAACATTTGGGTAGTGGCAGCTATATTTGATGATGTACTGTACTACCAGTACCCTGAAATTCCATACGATTTTCCGCTGAAATTCCATACGATCAGAAAGCAAAATTGAGCTGTTTGTCAAACCAGCCATGTCATACAGCACATAGACATATAATTTTGCTAAATGTCTATTGACTTTAGTGTGTGTGTGTGTGATATCATTTCACAACTCCATCTCCACCTGACCCGTCCCTACCCCACCCATCCTTAAAGAAAAACAGCCTAGAAACGCACAAGGCGATGCGGTAATCAGCCAAACCAACGCACGATAAAGCGACCTGAAGATGGACATTTTGGGCCAGGCACAAGGTTTATCAAAATCTCAAAATCAAGAGATGAGTGGCGGCCTTGTTCCATGATATATCAACCAAGCCGTCCTAAACAAAAACACAAAACTGCCCTGAAGAAGCAAGGGCATAAAAGGAGGAAGGGGCGTCCCAAGTTCCCAAGTTCGATGTCCCAAGTTTGTTTTTCTTGGTGTTTAAGGCAAGGCCCAGCATTTTACACTCATCATGACTTCCCTTGAAAAAACAATTCAGAAACGAAATGAACATTCCTTATAGGATCCATGTATGGTATATTTACCTACATTTACCATAAATATCAACTAAATGTAGGCATATAAACATAGGGGTAAATATACCATTCATGGATCCTACGGGTTCTAAATATTCCGAAGCAAAAAGGGTATTTCTAAAGGTTTTTGAAAACAGTCGAGCTGGCTATCCAAGGATACCAGTGGTGCTTCAAATATATTGAGCTATGGTTATAGTCATCATATACCTAGAGAGAACTACGGCTATATGATACCACTTTGTATATAGAGGATGGACTTTGTGGCAAGTGGCAAAACACCTGAAAAAACAAAACAGGCAAATATGTTTAACTTCCTTCCAGGCAAGGCATAGGCTAGAAACGATAGCTCACCCCAAAACTCCGCAAAGTAGAATAATCTATCCTGATATACTATCTGGGTGAATTACATTGAATTACAACATATTTTTGAACATGTCATCAACCTGAACTGGTTGTGTGAATGTTTGACCACTACCCGTTACTACAGCAAGACACGGTCCCATCGGAGCGCGCCAAAGAAGGACAGGTGCCGCCTTTGCTGCCCACAAGCTGCAATAGACTTTGGGAAACCGATATGGCAAGGACCATTTATACCATTTAAAGATGTAGTTCCTCTGAAACATGGTGACTTTCCATTACAATCTTAGTTTGTTTAAAGGGTGCGAGTGGGAATGTACTTGTGAATGTCTAAGTTTCTGGGTGTTTGATGTATATTCGCTGGGAATGAGGCCACCTTTTCTTCACAAGATATTCTTCAAAAACTTTGGGGGTAAAGATCAAACACATCACATGGGCACACCATGACACCAACTCTCCCAAGGATGGTGATCTGTGGAACTGCAAGCTGGATGTGATGTTGGTGGTGCTTAAGGTGATACAGGACCCTCCGATGAAGCAACATGACAAAATCTCCAGCTAGGTTACAAAAGAAGTTTCCAAACTTCGTGGGATCCGTGGGATATGGACTCGTTTCCGTACACTGAATGATAATTTTCAAACAAATCGAACAACTGAAGTAACTGGTTGCGGGTTCAGCCAGCAAGGGATGTCGATGTATACCTGACTAATACTTCGAAATACGCACATGCAGTCACAGTCTCGGCAGCAGTAGCGCTTAAACATACAAAGACATAGACTGCAATTATATGCAAATACCCAAAACTACACACACAATCATCTTCGCCATCACATCATGGTCCTCTTAGCCAATACCTTTGCTTGTGCAAAAGCTTGTCATGTCAAATACAGTACATACAAAAAACTCTGCATTTCACAATATGGGTTTATCTGCCTGAATTCCATTTGGGTCGGCCATTCAATTGACACTTAAAGCGGTGAATTGCTATACAGACTATACAGGTACATTGGGTTACCCACAATTAAAAAGGGACCTCACTACAAAACGCAGGAGTCACAAGTTTTGTAATGGATGGTCCTACATTGGCTACTTGATCTACTTGTTTTAAATAAGCACTTCTTTTGCAACTGATGCATGACGCGCATCTAACCCATGCCTGATGGAGCTACGTACGTGACCTGGTAACTTGCAAGAACTAATGGAGGGTACCCTCCGTCACCCTCCCTTGTCGCATCATTGGAACAGGATCTGATTTACAAAGAAAATCCCCATCTAGATCATCCAATGGTTGGTTCGGAATCATGAGGCAACCCAATGGAAATCCAATCTACCAGCCTTTTTCCCATTGGAAACGGAAGTCTGGAGAGGATTGCAGGGGTCATGCATTATATCACCAAGCCAAACAATGCGCGCACTATTAAAAACGAAAATCCCTACTATACACATTTGCCATCAATTTGATCCGCCCAAAAACATGGGTCCCATGTATGAGCCCAACCAACACTGGATCGCCGATATCGAAACAAGCAACTTCTCTAGTCGGTGGTTTCAACCCCTTTGAAAAATATGAGTCAAATTGGATCATTTCCCCAGGTAGGGATGAACATATAAAATCTTTGAAACCACCACCTACTTCTGGTTGACATACATGACATCTTTTCTCCAACCACTGGTGCCACTCGTGGGGACAAGAAACAGCAATCAGCATGGTGCTAACGACCACCGCAAAGGACCAACCTTAGAATGCCAACTCGGCGGCTTTATCTGTCCAAGGGCGAAGTGGGACCAAGATACACTTTGTATGTATAAATTTAAATTGTATATAATATGAATGTAAATAAATATATATATATACATATACGTATTGTATAGATGTTTATTTGTGATACAAACATGAGTTTGGAAGGATTTGCAATTATTTGGATACATAAATCAAACCATGAATTGACGGGCCAAATGGAACCTGGTAGATTTCCAGTTGGTTTGAACTTTGAACACCTGAAATATGCAAATTCAGATTCTATCTGTCTGTTGGTCCCAGACTGCAAACACATCCTCCTAAAACATCAGGGTCTGTGGAGCTGTTGCAGTGCTATTCCCATCAAAAGTTCCCTGTGGAAAACAACTTGCAAAGCTGCTGTGCCAAAACCATCCTTTTTGGGCCTGTGCATAGGTTGGGACCAGTTTTATATCACATGTAGGTAAATACACACACCTCTCCCTGTCTACATTGAAAGACTGCAGCCACCGTTGAAGCAGATATGCCAGGAAATGCCTTCCGGATCTATCCTGCCAAGGGCCTTCTGGGCTACCAAATTAATCTGTAAGTACCGGTGTGTGTGTGTGTGTGTGTGTGTGTGTGTCGACCCGCACATAGTTTTCAAACCCAAACGCAAGGGGATAGTATTCTTACCAGAAATCAAGAAGAGTCGTTCAATACCTATCTATTCCACAGGATCCATGTAGGGTACGGTATCTTTACCTACATTTACCATAAACATAAGCCAAATGTAGGTAAATATATCATACATGGATCCTATGGATATGTAGCACCTGGTAAGTTTGATGGATCAAGAGGATTCAAGGGAGAGAACTGGAAACAGCTTGCTGCAGCTATAGAACAGTTGCTGAGCAAAAGAAACAGTGGTTACAAAAACAAAGTAAAGTTATATAAAGTGTTTCTGATCTTCTATAAAGAACAATTGCTATAGTTATAAGTTATAAGTTACAAGTTATAATAGTCTCTCTCTCAATATATATATATATATTAGTATACCGTAAATATACACATATCTATCCCTACATGTTAACAACCGTTACTAATTCCATATATATATATATAACCCCCCCGTACGAATCATCGTCCGATTTTCCCACCGGATCGTTGGCAGGCTTCCCCACGTTCTGCCACGGCATCCACAAGAGTGACTAACTTCGGTCGGCTCACCTTAACTGGTCGCAAGTCAAATTGGGTGGGTTCATCTTCCCCAAGGATCCGGGTGAAAATGAAGCCAAGATTTGAAACCAGGAAGAAAACCACCTAGAAGATTTTTGGAAATATGCTTTTTGAGATAATCTTGAACCAGATGCAACTTATAGAAATATACCAAGAAACCATGACAAATTGCGTTTTGCATATGTAGTCTGCTCGTGAAATCTACCACCTGACCGTCTGACCTGTTTCTCTTTGGGCTCATGATATTAGCAAAAAACATACATATCAACTAGACGGGTGTACAAGGCATGCAGGTATACATTCCAAGGAATCCAACAAGCACCAACAAGCACAACATCTACCGACTACATAACGTCCAACAACAATCCAACAACCCAATGACAAAGGAATTCGAGTTGGTGGTTGAACCACCCATCTGAAAAAATATGCTCGAAAAAATTGGGAATCATTTCTCCGATTTTCGGGATGAAGAATAAAAACATGTTTGAGTTGACACCACCTAGGTATAGATGTATCTAGCCAAATGGAATAATATTTCACCAACCTGGATTTCCCTGAAATAATAGAGATTTCCCTTCCTTAGCTACCAACCTTCCAAGCAACCCCCCCCTTTTTTCAAGTGAAACATGTTCGCCTTGGCAGTGGCAGTTAACTTGGCCAGACCTGGAGATTGGTCGAGGCCAACGACACACACACACACACACACAGACACATTTTTTTCTCCTACAGCAAGTGGGACCGAGGGAAATGTTGCCCGGTTACTCCCTGAAAATTGACAATGTCCTCAAAAAAGGCTGCCATTTTTGAAAAGAATGGGACACTAGTTGGTGATTTCAACCCATCTGAAAAATATGATCGTCAAAATGGGACTCTTCCCCAATTTAGGGGTGAACATAAAAAATATAGTTGAAACCACCACCTGGGACATGTTTGTTCTTCCAACCATTCAATTTTCCGGGAAGATGTTAGTTTTTCAGTGGGAATTAAACAATGAAAATGGTGCAGAAAGGGGGGTGAAACACTCCTGCAGATTTAAGATGAAACTTAAAAATCAGCCACTGGAAAAGAATTCCTTTTCAATTTTGGCTTCCATCTCACACTTTGGGGGGATCCAGAAGTTGCAAGAACTGAGCATCAGTTTCACAGCAATCAAACAGAAATGGTGACATGAAAATACATCTACAAGTGGTGGATGCTTCATTGCTATGTTAGCTTACCGGAGAGTCTCCATTGGTATGGAAACCAACATAGCATTGTTCAACCTTTTCTGTTTAGCAATGAGATTGCCCTTGCAAGACATTGCGAGTTGTTGTTTTAATCCATCTAAAGAAACTAGGGGAAACAAAACAAATAAAACCACTGCCTAGTTTCTTCTCACATGTCCATGTATTGATATACATCTCCTAATCTACAGTACATGGCTTGACTGCAACCCTCTTGAAGCATTTTGGACTTAATAGACAGTCCAAATCTTTTTTTAGCCTAGGAAATTCCAGCAAAAAACGATGACATTCCGATCCATACAAGATATAAACACCATTTTCAGCTGACATCAGCTCACCATAAGATTTGACTTTGATATATCATTCGCTCCAAACAGGTGTGAATCCCAAAATTAGGGACCCTCTCAAAAAGAAACATGGATGAAACCAACAGAAAGTCTCAGTAATTTCAAATGATTCTGTTGGTCCCTCATTTCGAGTCATACCCTTATCTTGATTACATTGATAGATATGAAGCAATCTGCAAACAAGGACCTGACATTTGTAGTACACTCCCGAAGTTTAAGATAGGCCCTGAGAATCAATGGTTGGAATACCAATTTTCTTTTGGGGAGGCCTATTTTCAGGGGCTATGTTAGTTTTAGGGAGTGTATTAGCAATGTTAATGCCATTGACACACAAAATATTCAACACAAACATGTTTGGACCATTTTGTTTTCAAAACATCCGTTTCATGTTACCGCTGCCGGCAGCAAACCATGATACCAAAATCAACCCTGGTGATCTCCCCCGAAGAAAGTCGCCAGATTTGATACTTCTCGGTGGGTACCCGATGCCATCTTTTTTGTATTCCATCTATATAGGTATATCGAAAGATTCATGATTTGCACGTGAGTGCTGTCAAAAACCAACAAGCAACATTCCATGACATACTGGTTGGTTCATAGGGATCCTTGCCGTAGCATGCTATGCAATGACAAATCATTATCCCTACACTGCTTGAGCGGTATATTCCACCATAATATACTGTTACACCCCAAAAATTTAACATGTCCCCTAGAAAGGGGGCCGTTTCTACAGGAAATCTCATCTTCCAACCATCAATTTTCAGGTGCGAGCTGTTAGTTTCAGCGAGGGTAACTAAAGGTCGCAACTAGTCACTACTCGGATAAACGCCATTTAGGCCTTTTGGAAGGGGAATAACCCCAGTTGGGGACTTACTAACATCTTACTAAGCATACTCACCATGGTTCATGGTTATCAACCACTTACAAAATGGGATGATTAACCCTCAAGTACTCGAATCTCAAGTTGTGCCGGTTTCACGTTGCAAGGTGGACTCTTCCGCCTTCCGTTGCACCTGGGGATTTCGTTGCGACGTGTCATGTGTCAACCCACAGGCTTGGGGAAGATAGCCGATGGATGGATTTTGTTCACCTGTTCTAGGCACAAATACACAAGTTGCCGGGGTAAAGGTGCCAAACTGATGAGAGATGGAACCAGGATAGGTGCCTTTGACATCAACGTAATTAAACACCAACTATATGACTTAATATTGACTTATATATATATATATATATATCAATCTGTATGATATTACCCTCGGCCCTTCCAAGTGACCGAAATAATCATTCGAAAAAAAAAACAGGTCATCAATATCACTTGATTCCCGCCCAAGAAGGATTACTTTAAACCTTCAAAAGGGTCACTGGGAGGAACCTGGTACATTTGTTGGTCGATGAGGAATCCCTTGATAAGACAATGTGACTTGTGCATTTTGTGCCTAGCATAATGACTTGTCATGATGATGTTTCTTACATGTTGGCCAACGGAATCTCTACACCGATGGGTGGCTAAAGCCCATAAAAATATGTGGACGTGTACATATATAAATCTATGCATACACAATGTAACCACTGCTCACCTGTGCCAGTGTAAAAGTTCCCATGATCGTAATTTGTTTGGTGACTTTTTATCCAGGTCCTACTGGGCCCCAAAGCACCAATTAACCACAGAGTTTACGATGAATGTCACCTTTAAACTTATACCTGACACAAAAAACACGTGAATTGCCATTAATGTAAGGACTTAAAAGTGATACTTCAAGCCTCCCAAAAAAAATAAAAAGGAACATATAGCAAACCTAGAAACATAAATCTTAATTTTTGTCTGACCTTCTTTGACATTTAGTTCAGTTGACGGACCAACCAACATCGATTTTCACCATTTTCCGTATATCCTTGGCACCATCACACTTGGGATCCTTTTTCTGGAGAGTACCAGTAACAATGTGATTTCACCCATCATCACTGAATCGTCATTCTTGGGATTCCACTCCTCACCCAAAACCTTCACATGAAAGCCTTTCATAACATAAAGTGCCACATGCTACCCCACCAGGCAAAAACGACACCTCTATCAAGAGTGCTCCATCAATGCTGACTGCCTCGAAAAAGGAAGGGCCACACACAGCAAGTGGGGGGTGAGTCTCGGCCAGTTAAGGAGGGCGAGAAATTGTGAGTTTCTTCAAAACAGGAAAGAAAGATATTGCTGGTTGATATTGAATGGTATCAAAATCTAAACCACCTTCATCAGCTTTAATAATGATTAATAGTTCCTTAGTTCCTATAGATGCTTGGAATTAATTGAAGCATATCCCCTAGTTTTTTCAGGAAGCTACACTTTGGCATGGGATGAACTAGCAAGCTGAACTGGTGCTTGCCGCATTTCCGAAACAGCAACAGTACTGAGACGATTCTTATGGGGAGGAACCATCTAATGGTTTAAGTTATGTTTGGTCACTTGTACTTGTACTGCCACTGATTGAAAAATACAGCTAGACATGATCCATTATCGCAAACCATTTTTTTTGACTGCAACAACCTTTCATGATTTCTGTCAAAGGTTTTAAGCATTGAAAAGTCCGACAACTCAACCATCAGCACTTCGATGTCCATCTCACGAAGTGGGGTGTTGTTCGCTGGGTACAAGTTAACTATATGAGGCTACTTGGTGACAGTAACCCTACAAACCAAAATTCAAACAACTTCTCGAGTTCCAGGATGATCATCAAAATTATTTATGTAAGACACAATGTAAGCATTCATTTCCATACAAAACATATTGTATATAGTGGTGTTCGAAAATAGGGGTACCCCCAAATCATATATTTTAATAGGATTTTCCATTATATACCATCCATTTTGGGGTGCCCCTAATTTTTGGAAACCCCCGTATGATAACATCAAGTTGAGTCCTACGACTTGAGCGTGCTAAAACGTCAGGTGGGTCTTAGTCGCTGACGCCAGATGTCACTTTGTTTCCAGGAGACACTGCCTGGCATCGGTATGAACACTTGGCCAAATAGGAACACGTCAAGAGATGAAAGGTCTGATGGTTCTTGATGGGTCTGGACAAATCTGAGAATTTGTTAAAAGCATGGAAATCTCTGAAATACACCGTCGAAAATGAACATGGAAACCAAAAAAATTGATGGCTTGTATTGTATTTCTTTGCATTTCTGTTCCAATTTCTGCTTCCATGTTAGTTTTCCGCGGTGATGACCGGGTGATGCAGCCTGACGCCGAAAGAAAGATTTGACGCTCAGAAATGGACCAATGAAAACATCCAAGATATCCACATACATGCATGTAGGTAGGACACCATACCGAAATAAATTGATATTACTTTCTCCAAAAATATAAGATCATCTGATTATGGTTGAATCATAAAACCATATTCAAAAAAACATATCCTATGAAACAATCTAGTAAAATATGTATATATTGTGTTGGACGGGCGTCAAAATAACATCCCCAAACATTGATTAATGGTACTTTTGTTGATTGCAGTCCAATTTTGATAACTACTTTGGAGTGTCTTGTATCCACACATCCATCAACATGTACACAAATACATACATATGATAGATGCATGCTAAAAAACTCTTTGCCGTGGGACAAAGCCGCTAAGTCGTAGTTTTATTCCATAAATTGCAGGATTCCAACTAAACATTGTACATAGTTAGCCAAAGGTTCTGCGATCACCAGCAGTCATACCATATCCGGCTTGCCTGCGGCAATGGCTCTCCTGTGAGGTGGCTTAAACCTCAATTTTGTGGTAAACAAATGCATCTGCAGGTGAGGAACGGTGCGTTTGTCCATCGAATCCGTCGTTAGTCTGGTGAATCTGTGAGATTCTAAGAAAATATGTGCATACATGCAGAAAATATGAAACATAGACTTCTGGCTTTGAATGAAAAATCACCGTGTCGATTACAAAAGAAAGGGTCACAACACCATCAAACACAAATGGATACGCAAACGAAATGAGGAAACAATCATTGCTTGGCCCCCTGGAATCTCACCGCTGTTTCACCATCTTTCACCCAACCGAATGTTTTCCAAAGAAGGAATTCACTACGAAACCTCCGTTGGCCTCAAGACTTGGCAAAATACCATTCGTTTGAAGTAGCTTATGAATCTTTATCACATCATGTTTTGAAACCCTCTCTAAAATGCCAGGAATGTCCTGAACATGGTTTTGTCATATTTTTGAAAATTTCATTCTATTTCGTTTTCTGCCATGATGGATGCATTTGATTCCGCCGTTTTCTCTTGCAACATGTTTTTTGCATAATATGGAAGATTCTTGACATCACTTCATGATACATGTGTTTTGAAATTAATCTCAAATATTGTTGCTGCGGATATTTGGTTTTGTTTTGCTGACTTTTGCACTTAATTAAAAAACGTTCTACAAATTCATCAACTTTTCCTGCTTTGGATGTTTATTTATTGGCTAAAGTTATTCTCCGGTATTTGATGAAATTTCTGCAACTACATCTTTCTTTCAACCTGTCTTGATGTCTTTTTGATTATGTTTCTCTGCATTTAGCTATTCAACATTTCTGCCAATACATCCTTTTGTTGCTAATTTTCTTGATGTTTTTTGCAAATGGTACTGATTAAAATGATCTAAATACTATTCTGCAAACTCACCTCTGCTCGCTTATTTTTTGAGGTGTTCTTTTTCTGCATCTAAATTTCTACATGCAAAAAGATCTATTCACTGCCTATGTTTCCACTTTTGTATTGCAATCGCTCTACAAATATACAAAGAATTGTTTTTGCATCTTGAAAATATGTTCCACAAAGTTGTCTTTGTTTGAATTGCACTCATGTCTGAATAGATGAAACATGGAGCAGTCTAGAGCTAAACTCATTAGTATCTATGAACCACATGTTCAATAGGGTCAACATCTTCTCGAATGAATTCTGAAACAATGAACCAAAGAAAAAAGTTTGAAAAAGATCTTTTGCGTGAGAAAGAAATACTACATATATTCATTTAATAGAGGGTTGTTAGAGTGAAACATCCAATGAAATGATATCAAAAAAGCAGTGTCTTTATTTTGGTCAGAACACCACTATCATTGTAAAGGCAGTCTTGCAGAAAGAACCAATGATGTGCTATAAACAAATCATGTTCTGAAACTAGTTTGATTGCAGTCAACGCTTATCAAGTTCTTCAAGGGTATATCAATCATCTGCTTCACTTTCGTTCAATTTTCTCGACTATAAGAAGATATTGTTGAAAAAGGTGTGGAAATCAGGTAGTAAGAAATAAGAGCAGAAAATGAAGATATGTCTATTCACAATTGTTTGCAAACGCCAAGTAACTTGAACATGTAAACCAATATTGGTGTTCAAAAGTGGTAAGACATGTATCTGCATGTAAATTTTGAGAATGGAAACCATTATAATCGCCAACGTTTTCAGTCAAGTACAATTTCATGTAAAGAAAAAGATGTCGAGATTACCCGATCAGGGCACATGCTTGTATTGAGATAGTGATATAATTCAAGCTCAAATTTCCAAAATCAAATATCATGATAACATATGTTGTTTCATGGCTTGTGGTATGATGGAGAATTTTCTGTTGAAATGTTTACCATTATGGCCGAACACAACAAAATTACAAGTGAAAACAATTCCATTCATTGTGAATTCAAATACTTTTAGGTATGAATTCTAGTGCATAAAAAAATGATAAGCCATCGTTTCTTGAACAATATGCAGGCTTTTGATGACATTTGTTTTGGATTTCACAAGGTATCAAGCTCAAAGAGTTATCAACAAGTTCGTCGAAGCGGTGGAGAGCCGGAGCAGCTGCCCTGAAAAGCAGATTCCATTGTCGTTCCTGGCTGTACAAATCAAACCGTATCTGATGTTCCAAGGAACTTGAACAAATACATGACGGGTCTTCAAACCCGCAGCATTTTGAGACACACCCAAATGCCACAACATAAATGCATATAGAAATTTCACATGTTCATAAATATATTAATGTAAAAATATACATATGAATATTCCATGTTCCCTCATCTAAATGCAACAAACACCATAGCAAAAAACAATTCGCATGATTTTCTAAGAGACATTTGGGTTTCTCTGCGAGTCAATCCCTGTGAAAACAAGGAGTTTCCCAGATTCTTCCACACTGAGGTGCCACACCTAATTGAGAGACGCCATCAAGGATCTTGCCATCCACTGGAATCACCTTGTCTGAAGGTCAAAGAATTCGGGAGCCGAGTTTGTAGGTGTTTTCCATGAATGTTTACGCACAAAGAAACAAAGAAGCATGCAACAATCGATGCATCTCTGGATGTAAATACAATGACATATATTTTTTCCGGATTCAAGATCCCATCCAACGCACTGAATTGCGCAGCAAGCCGTCAACGGACCCATCCGTTTGGGGCTTTCCGCCAGTGGAGCCGGCCTCCCCAGCACGGACGCAAATCCGATCTCCTTGACGAAGCTCCAGCAACTTCACCTTGGCAACTTCGCCAGCTCGTCAGACGTAACGGAGACTTTCCGAAAAAAAATCCACCAACTGATCCTGGGAGGAAAAAAATCCAACTAGTTGGTGGTTAATAACCATTCCTAAGGACTGGTATATACCTACATTTACCATAAAAAATCAACCATGCATGGATCGGGAAAAATATACCATATACGGATCTAGTTGGTGGTTTTTCTCCAACCCCATTTGAAACATATTGCAGAAGTCAAATTGGGTTCATCTTCCCCAAGTTTCGGGGTGAAAATTAAAAAGATATTTGAGTTGCCACCACCTAGATTAGTAACTAGTAAGTGGTTAATTACTATGGTGATTGTAAGTCCCCTTAGCTGGGGGTTGTTACCCTTCCAAATGGCCGAAATCCATGGATCTTTCCATGGCTTATAAACGTCAGCTTACTAACTACTTACTAATTGAGATCCTCGAAGTGGTTGACATTCCAGGATACTCTCCCTGAAAACTAACATTTTTGAATCAAAAAATAGAGGTTTAGAAAATGTAGTGATCTCCTTTTCAAAGGGGGTGATCTTCAGGTTCCATGTTAGTTTTTGGGGGAGTATGGGGTTCTTGGAAATGCCAATAAGATATTAAACGTCAGCTATAACTTGGTATTTGTGTCAGTTCCTGAAGGTAACAAATACACTACTAGTAGGGCTTTTGAACATTGATCAAAACATCAAGTTAGGATTGTGCAAAAGTAGCATTTGCAATGGGCACTTGTCTTTTGTATCCAACGAGCAGTGTTAACACAGCCCAAACAAATGTGTTTTTTTTGTTTGCGGCAGATTGATATATCACATAAATTGCAAGAAATTCACCGTTTCATTTGACGTGACGAGAATGCATACAAATGCCCTCAAACAATTTTCACTCAAACAGTGTGATGGACAAAACTCTCATGCTGACCACTTATGAGCTTGGTAGGAATCAGGGAATCAGGATCTGGGGCAGATTCATCTACAAGACTGAATGTGTAGAGCGATGTACAAAGTAAAGGTACTTCAACACACTATCAACAAACATACGTAGTCTTCAGAAGGATGCTTGCCCTTATCTAATTTCGCCCATGTGGGAAAAGTGTGACTCCATCAGCCACAACCTCAACTCGTTGCTGTTTGAACCACTTCATCGAAATCATATGCTCCTCAAGAATTATGTAGATCTCATGTTTCCCCCAGATCCGGCGATACAAAAAACAAAATAAACAACTTGAAACAACAAATTCCCCCAACAATGTCCCCCCCAAAACAAACAAACATCTTCTAGATAAACCTACCAAAAACATCAACGAAGGTTTCATTCATTCACAGGTAACCATCCTTGAAGTTGTTTGAACATCCATCCCCATACGATCCATGGGACTGGTATATACCTACATTTAACAAAAATCAACCATTCATGTATCGGTAAATATACCATATATGGACCTCGTTGGTGGTTGAACCAATCCCCACAAAATCCGGGTGAAAAATTTAAACAATTGAGTTGCCACCAGCTAGATAAGGGCTTCTTAACCATTGGTTTCCCTTGAGCCGGCGGGGCTATGAAATCCCAAATTTCTGGGGGGTACAGTAAATATACCATTTCCTATGGATGGTACTCCCCTGAAAACTAACATGTCCCCTGAAAATCAATGGTTGGTTCAGATGTATTCCCTACTGAAAGAGTCCCTTTTTAGGGGACTTGTTAGTTTTCGGGTGTGTAATGGGATCCCTTTTCAATGGACCCAACCTGAGGAGCTTCCAACGACCTCAGCGGTTTCCCAGCCGCCGGTTCCGCACCTCGGTGCCTTCCTCGGCCTCCGCCAGCGAGGCCGAGTTGGCGGGCAGGCGACGGACCGTCTCGGGACCTGAGGCGAGGTATATATATATATATAAATCCCATACCATGCATGGGACTGGTATATTTACCCTACATGAAAACCATAAGAAATCAAGCATTCATGTAGGCAAATATATACCATTCGTGGATTGTATGGGTATATATATATATAGAGTTTAAACCACCCATATTGATACATATGTATGGGCTATGACCTTGTATAAGATATCAAGAAATATGACTTGGAAGATGACAATGAATGCTTTATCATAACTATACTGAATTCATCTAAATTGATACAATCATGGACTAGATATTGTATGTACTGTATGTAGATGCTAGATGCTATAAATACATAATTTACTGATAACAAACTTGGCTCCTACGCCTTGCCGTCTTTTATAATAGAATTCCGACTCCCATACCCCCCCCCCACCCCACCCCTTTACCAAAACAAACAAGTCAGGATAAAAGGAAAACAACAAACAGGCAAAACACTTCACAGTCTGCCTTTCAACTTGGCAGATGCGAAGTTTGCAAAGAATGCCAAAAAACCCATAATTACCATCCATGGGATGATTGGATACAGGTATTTACCGATCCATGAATGGTGGATTTTTATGGCATTCATGTAGGGTAAATAGGTTGCTATGGGTTACCAACCTGAAAAAGAACTCTGAAATCACATAATTACACCCAAATTTACGTTGGCAACACTGTCGTCATCCGTAGGAAGCCAATGGAGAATGGATTTTGAGTTCTATTGATTTCTTGAAACCATCCCATAACATGCATTAAATCCATCCAATCCATCTCCGTTGTTTTTGGACCGCGAGTGACAACGAAAAAAAGGTGCCTTTTAAAAGGTGCCCGGACACAAGCTACCTAAGGCATCCAAAGAAGCTTGTGCTTTCATGGAGAGCTTTTCCTGTTTCGTTTTTGGACGTTTTGGGATCTGACACCGTCGGGTACATGGAGGCATTCCCCCACCTACAGGAAACCACTGGTGAGCAATGGAATATAGGAAACCTACAAGGTGCGGAAGATACTTTTTTTCTCAAAAAAAAACATGTTTGTTTTTTTTTAGGGATTTAGCAATCTTAAGATACACAAATTCTACAAGGTGTGGATTTATGTCTACTTTTGTATCTTTACTGAATCTATGTCTTGACTATTTCCAAGTTGAAAGTTGCAAATTGCAGTGGGTTCCCTTTTTGTCTAGTTGAGTCAAACATAAGAATTGCCGCCAATCTTCAAATTCCATCAAATTCCTCAAATGAAGCGAAAATTCTCAGAGGAATATCCTTGCAACAAAAAACACCCTTTTGGGATACGAAAAAAATTGGTCTCACCCAGTCTCACCAGTCATCATCAAATTTTATGGTTTTTATGTTTTTGTGGTAAAGGATGGTCACATTCTTCACCACCTAAATGAGGGCAGCCCTCATCCGAAACAAAATGGAAGCTTCAAAACTCCAAAACTCCAGGTATGGGGGGAAATCCTATTTCAACACATTTCCATGTGGGCAAAAAAAATGTCCCAACCTTGTTGATACACACTCAGTCACGTATCTTTTCTCCTTTTTGTGGACCATCATTTTCGAGGACCCCATGTTTGCCGTGTTCGACTACAACGTTTTTGTGGGAGATAAATGAAATCAAACTGTTTCTACTGAAGTCTTCTTGCAACATTTGCTCAAAGAAGACTAGGCCCTAACAAGTTTAAATCATCCAACGAAGGGATCAACCTAAAAAACATCAAAAATCCTGAAAAATGCAAGGGATTCTGAACTCACAGTTTTTCGATGAAACTTCTGCTGCTCAACTTTTTTCCAAGAGAAAGCAATGAACAAAAGCTGTTGCAAACGCAGGTGGTTTCTTTTGCAACCTCTGCATGTTGCACAAACTATATGACTATATGTAGGGATATTAATTTATAGAATATTAAAAGTGATCCAAAAAGGGCCAAATTGTCTGCCCTTTTTGTGCCCGTGGCAAACGATTTTGAAGCGATTCCGAGCGCATAAAGTCATGCGCATTCTTGAAGGTCTTTCGGGTCGCAACTGACACGTCGTGAAACTATTCTCCTGACCTTCATCCTACTCGATGTCCAACATTGTATGTCTTGTCGCTCCCAAAATGCCCTCAATACTCAACATCTACTGCAAATATATCCATCTAAACTACAGAAGTCCTCCACTAAAAGGTGCTGTTCACCCTGAAGAAAGACCTAAAGACCTAAACCAACTTCTGCCGCGAAGGTTGATAGTCTGGAGATCCTTAGCCAGTCACAAGTCACAAGCATTCCGTCCCCATGTTTCTAATCCAAAAAAAACATCCAAAATCACCGGCCTTTATTATACCTGCTCCTGGATTTTTTTGGATTTCTACTTCGGTCACCAGTTAGCCGTCATGTCAAAATTCCCAGCGATTTTTGGCTTGCCATCCCTGGAACACGGACAACCTGTTTTCAAGGAAAAGTCTCCCTGGGGAGGGTTTCACTCATCCCGGGTGAAAACACATATAAGTAATATATGTGATATGTAAAATAGGTATATCTACCACAAGTAGATGGCGCAACTCATATGCATTGGTTGATCATGGCCCCGAACAAAAAGCCACTCTTTGGGAGTTGTGCCATATATGTTCACCACAGTGTATATATGTATATATGTAATTCTAGGTATATGGGTCAAACCTGGCATTGCTATATATTGCTATAAAAAATGACTTATAACTTACAACGACTCATCAAAACAGTTCTGGTTTATGCGCAAAAATCTGAACCTGAACATGTTTGAACACCTGATGTGTCAATGTGCTGTTCATTCGATGCCACAAGTTGGCAGCTTGCAGGATTTTCCATCATTGACATACATTCATGGAGGTAGCTGGCATATATATATATATACACACATGTAATTCTATATTTGCCACAATACCAAAACATATACAATGTAATTACATAACATATATTCTACACACACATTTTTCCTAGAGAAACAAAAACAAACAAACCTTAAAGCCATTTCCCCCCATCTTCCAACCATAGATTCTGGTCACTCACCGACGCCATCTCTTGCCTGAACCGCAAACTCGAGATTTTACGACAAAGGATCCTAACATTGGATTGGAAACTCCCCTGAAAAAGAGTTGCTTCTGGTTCCCCTAAAAGGTGGTACCAGTAGGTGATACATAATCACCCAATTGACAGAAAAAAAGGCCACTTATTTTATATACCACTTATATATATATACATATATATATGCATATATATATATATATTGCCAATTGGGTGAGTAATATTAGGGGAACCAGAACCAACCATTGACGCCTGTTCTTGGGTAAATTATCCTAACTATATATGGCCAGCCAAACACTGCGTATGAGGTCACAACAAGTTGGATGTTCATATTTCTTTAACAAATTGAAATGAACTTGAGACTCGCGTCCAAAACAAAAAGAGAAAACGGCTGCATTTGGAAGATATCAGCTGAGGGACGAATATAATCCTCATACTCTCGATTGTACTGGTTGTTTAATAAGGATCCTTATATTGGCTTATATGAGAATCCCCACATAACTGGGTAGGTTTTCATCCCCAACAAATCCCCTCTAAAGAACCAGTGTTTTTCATTGCTCAGTTGATTCTGAAGTTTGCTTCCAGCTAGTTTGTTTTTAAATGACTGCACTCAAAGGTCATCCAAAGGTCCTGAGGACTAGTGCCAGCTTAAAGGGAATCCAAAAAAAGGAAAATATATTGGAATACTGATGTATCAACTTCTATTACAATTAGCCAGATTAATACATAATTTACGTAGTCATTATGAAATCTTTATCAAACCTGCCCAATTCCCCTACAAAAAACCATAGGTTTAACCAATCAAACTCAGCAGAAAAATTGCGCCTCGAAACGGGATGTGCCTCCGCAGGTGGATGGTGAATCAATGGGGCCCGTGGGGTTTCTTTGGCTATCTTGGGCTACTTAACCAAAATATATGTCACTAAGTGGTGGCCAAAAGTTGTGGCTATTTTTGCAGAAATCTCAATGAACAAATATTAGGGATGTTTGATCAAATGGTGAATCGGTGCCACACCTAAACTGAAGCTATTAAGGCCACATCGTGCCGGATCGCGACGCTTTAACAATCAATTGGTGAGCCAAATGACTCTAAACAACCAATTTTAAATGGATGGACATGGTGATTTCCAGGCATTTTTCCATGGTAAAGATTTGGTTCATAAGTTCATCATCCAATTGAAACAACCATTATTTAATGGTTGGGAACTACGACGATCTCGCCCCTCTGATAGCTCTTTCCAAGGATGACCTCTTCCTTTTCCAAGGGTGGGAAACAATTAGGACACATCACTCCCATCTTCCAGGGAGTCCCGGCAGATGTGACGGACCACATCATGTCCCGGCCTTATCATGTGCCAAGTGCTGTAATTGCCTGGTGTGCTGGGGTTTTATGCGCTCGGCTATAAAAACCAGGTTTTTTTTTCACCTCAATATCTCATGGCTGGTCAAACTTCCCCCCCATAAATAACTAGTTGGTGGTTTCAACCCACTTGAAAAATATTAGTCAACATGGAAATCTTCCCCAAATAGGGGTGAACATAAAACATATTTGAACCCCCCCCATAAATACGGCCTTATGATCAGGGCTTACTAACCATTGGTTTCCCTTGATAAGGCGGTCTATTAAACCCCTGGGGGGCCAGGGGGGTAGGTTGACCAGCCCATGAAATATCCTCAATATACCCAACCTTTCTGTGGTTTCAAAACGTAAGAATCCAGATTTGAAGGCTGACCCAAGGCATGATGACCGGCATGATGTCTACCATCTTCAACTGAAAATACATGGGAAGTTTCCAGAACAAAATGAACAAAATGCTGGGGTAAACTTACGGAGATCAGGTCCGTTCCAACCTTTACAAAAGCATCCCTATCATCAATGTTCACAGTTTCTCTCGCTTTGATGTTAACCAAATCGTAAATAGATGTAGCAACTGATACTGTAGCCATATTAGTTGGTCCTTGGTTTTTGGCCCATTTATAAATATGTATATATATATACATATAAATATATACACAATATAATATCTACATACCAGTACCACTTAAATAGATACAGTATAAGTACCCCCTTGCCTTCATTTTTCTTTGCGAAACACATGGCCAGGCCCACCGGTTCGGCGGGCAAAAGGCCCCCGGCGCTTCAAAAGTCTGGTCCAATTTTGCTACTGGAAAGGATGGGACCCTTTGAGTCTATGATTTTTCAACCCACCTGAAAAATATGATCGTCCAATTGGATCATTTCCCCAAGGATCGGGGTGAAAATAAACAATCTTTAAAAACCACCACCTAAGTTTTTTCATTATGGAAAATCTAAGTACACCATTGTTTAAAATCAATACTACATCATTATTTTGCATTATTGTTAGTATAATATCTTACTTACTCTTACTTTACTATAGTTCATGATGTCATTAAATATATATACCAGTAGTACTGCACGAGGCTATTCTTCGACTCTGCGACTCTGCGTATATCGGAAGTTTCCCAACTAAACTTCCATTGATTATGTTCTTAGACCAGTACAACAGTACCCTTATAACTGCAATAGTCATATTAGTGATTATTCACCAACCTGTCGGTACATTTCACCTTTGAATCATTGGTTGCTGCCACCCGAGGCCTGTTAAGAGCATCCATAGCCTCATGGACGGCCACCATGTCACTGTTCAACAAAGGTTCCCCCAAACCTGCAGCAAACAGAAAAGATTCTGGAAATTTCTTTCTCACTGCCAAGGTTGCCAAAAAAAGGAAGCACATTCCAATAGTTGGGGGATGTGTTTTTTCCGTGTTGTGATGTTTGCTGTATGTGCCCCTTCAACGTAAAAAGGTAGATTTCAAACGTATATATATATATAAATAATATATACATACAATTTCTTTGTTCACTGCCAACGGCTCCAGTTCCTGCTGCGAAACGTGACCTGACGTTGGTTGCGATGGACGTTTCAAGTAACACGTGGCTCAAAAGTTCGTATCGGCCAAATGGAAATAATCTATCTGGTTTGGTGAGTATTTTCCATCCATCTGAAAAATATTGCGCAAGTCCAATTGGATCATGAACCCCCCAAGGTTTCGGGGTGACACATTCCAACAAGTTTTTTTGAAACCACCACCCAAGAAAATGTTGGTAGAAATTTGAGCGACCCCAACTGTCTGGCGAGATCTGCTTGTATTGAAGTCATTCACAAATTTACTAGTTGGTGGTTTTCAACCGTTGTCTGAAAAATAGGCTCGTCTAATTGGATCATGAACCCACAAGTAGCGGAGATTGAATACAAAAATGTCTCAAAGTTGCCACCAGCTGGTTGAGTGTTCGGGTATGAATATGTTGTTTCTTTTAGGTGGGACTCTTGAGTCGGCCTGGGATCATCCTTGGGATGAGGTGAAACTCACTATGCCCCGCGGCGGAAAAAACGCCCTGCCCTGCTGCCTCCAGCAGTTTTGTACAACAATGTAGGTGTGGGCTTTCCATGTTCCTGCCAGAGTGTGGGCTTCGCAATAAGAATCATTGAATTATGGTCATGATTCTTCAGGTACAGTGGACCTAGCCATAAATATGAAGATCTTCTGTGAAGGAAGATGCAAATGAACAAACAAGCGAAGAAACGCATGAACCCATGAATGAATGAAACAATGAATGACAAAATGGCTGAATGACTGAATGAATGACTGAATGAATGAATGAATGAATGAATGTATGAATGTATGAATGTATGAATGTATGAATAGAGGAATTATATAATGCACAAACGAACAAACGAACAAACGAGTTCCGAACGCAGTCATGTCATGCCTTCAGTTTTAGCAGAAATACATTTCGACTCGCAGGCACACCAATCAGTACCCATAGGATCCATGTATGGTATATTTACCTACATTTGGTTGATTTTTATGGTAAATGTAGGGATATACACCATACATGGATCCTATGGGGTATTGTTCCGACCCTTTCTTT
Organism: Breviolum minutum Mf 1.05b.01; assembly: GCA_000507305.1. Taxonomy (NCBI): domain Eukaryota; class Dinophyceae; order Suessiales; family Symbiodiniaceae; genus Breviolum; species Breviolum minutum. Next base: position 104,556 of record DF240543.1, read on the forward strand.
GGTACCATGCTCTCTTCTTATCTGATCTATCTTTCCTACACAACAACTCTTGACTGGATTAAAATGGATTAAAAAGTACACTTGGATGTATTGGTTTATCATAGGCCCGCGGAACCCAAACATCACCTCTTGGAAGATTTGGCCATTTTCCTGTGGATGCTGTCCCCGTGATTTTTCCTGACTTCTCTGTCAAATTGCTGGTTGTGGTGGTGTTTTTGCAGATTTTTGTTTCAACCGAAAATTTTCGGATAAAAAAATTCATCCCCAACATCGGGGCAGTCGGGAACTCGTCCTTTGGGATATCCTTGTTTTGGATCTGCAAATATTTCTCTCTCGTAAGGATCTTAAACAAACCCTTCACCTCAGTTGGTTTGTGCGAAGTGCGGTTTTTTCCGGTCAAGTTGGGGGTGGCAAACGTTGGTTGAAAACAGGTGACTGGAACATGCAATGTTTTACCGTTTTACTGTACCCCCTATTTGGGAATATCCAGTAAAAAACCGTGGCGGCTCTTACAGGCTCTTGTCAAAGTGCAAATGTTGCAAAAAAAAAAACGATCCAAAAAAAAAAAGTGGGTGCTTTAAATTGCATGGTGTGAGGTTAACCAATATTCGGAAAGTTGTGCCAAATTTCATACGAAACCCACCGGGAGAAAAGAATTCGAAGCCTCAATAGTCCCAACGGTTCCTTTTGACCCACTTCAACAACCTCACCGGGTGAGGTTGGATGGTTAAAAAACAAGTACCAAACATATACCAAACACGTGGTGATTTTTGGGGTAGTCTGATGAATTTACGATGAACACATCATCTCAAATAAATCCAAGACTAGAGACAATGAACAGCGGGTTCTTTTGGCACCGAATCTCCACTCACTTCGGAAGATTGAACATCTAAATTCAAATTTGCCCCGCCTATATACTTGGAAATCTACAAGCAAGTCACAGCTGAGTGAGTTGTTGGTTTCAAAATCGCTAAAAATTTTCGATCAATTTCGCCAAAAGACAAAATTCCAATCAAACACGAAAACATCCCGGCCGGAAAAACCATCCATGAAAACTACGGAAACCTTTGGAATCTCATTGTTTTCAGTTGTCCCCTTTAACGGAGCAGCCGTTCAGGCCAAGGCACATTGCGACGCTTCTGAAATGCATGACTTTGATTTCGGTTGGCCTCGGCATCGGGGCATTTCGGGACCCGGGACGTGGTCGGACATCCAGCATCCGGCTGCTGTCGACTCACGAGATGCATCTTGATAGATTCTATACTCTGTAAAGATTCTATACATCTATACGAAATATAAAGGTGCTTTTACATTATTAAATTGTATATGATATATATATATATATTATAAATGTATGGGTCTAGTATGAGAATTGAAGGTTTGTCGTTTTTAGGTGCTCTTTTGTTTTACCGTATTTGGCATACGTATCAACACCTCCAAGAATTCAACATTCTGAATTCACCAACTTCAAGATCCACAGCATTCTCCTTGTTATGTCTGTAGATTTAACATAGTGGCTTTGGAAACTATCTGTGTTTCCCAACATAAGCTTTGGAAAAATAGATGGACATCGAATTAATTCCATGTTAAAAACTTCCAGCCAGGTATCCACTGGAGGGTGACTGGAGGGTGATGACATGTAACATCTAAGTGTGTATTGCACGCTTCTCTCGACATCCCACCTGTTGTGAACCGGTGCCAAAAAACAATAAGAAAACATGTATATATATATACACATACTAGTTGGTGGTTTCAACCCATTTGAAACATATGATCGTCAAATTGGATCATTCCCCAAGTAGCGGTTGAAATTTAGGACCCAAATGACCTAGAACCCAAATGTCCCCTAATATCATATACCTAGAACCCAAATGACCCCTATTTTGGAAGGTCAACCCCCCCAAAACAAGGCCTTTTCCAATCAAAATCAGGGGTCATTTGGGTTCTAGGTACATATATAAATATATATTATATATATCAATTATTATATATACCCTCCTGGCAAGGTCCACATGTCCGCTCCCAAGGTTGGGTGATTTGTTTAGTAAGCATCGTGGAACAGGCCTTCCTCCCGCACCAAAATCATGTTTATATGTAGCTCATAGTTTCGTAACTCCATAAGTGGTAAATATGTAGCAGCAAAATACTTTGATCAACAGAAAGGCCTGCATCAACTATGAAAACCCAAAAAGAGATAATTCACAGGCTAGACATTTCTCCATTTCGGCAACGTTGGATCACTTTAGGGGGTGGAGTTTTATTTCAAAGTTGTATATCCCTTTATATATTCATATGAATCATTAAGGTCATGGATTAATTTGCAAATGTATAATCAATATCATTCATCATCCATCAATATCATTCATCTTCATCTTCATCTTCATCTTCATCTTCATCTTCATCATCTTCATCATCATCATCATCATCATCTTTCATCTGAAATTTTGAAGTCATTTATTGTGGTCAGATTCGAAAAGTGCGTGGTCGCAATGTTCTGTGAAATAGCGAATCCGATTTTGTGAAATGTCACATAATGCTGGACCAGTGTTTCAAATGGAGCAAATCAACGACCATAAAACACGATTGTTTCAAAACCCAAAGGATCCATGTCTGGTATATAAAAATATATATGGCTACATTTGGTTGATTCTTATGGTATTGAATTAGGTAAATTAATACCAGTCCCATGGATCCTATATGGGAAATGGAACACATCAGTGACGCAACAAAACTGTCAACTGTCAACTCAAACCTCATAGGGAAGATGGTGGTACCCTTGGGATGGGAGTCCCTAGCTGTTTAACCCCCCAAGGAGCCTATTAAAAGGGGATATACCCAATAAATACCAACTATAAAAGGTGTATATGGGGTTGGTTATCCAAGGGCCCCCACCATTTTCCCTATGATAAGCAGGTCGAAACCCAAACCCTCTGGGCATCCGTCAGCTTTTGGCGGCTTCTTAAAGCCTCTTTTTGATGAAATTCATGCACAAGAAAAATGAGGTTTGATGCCTTTTTGCTAAAAGCCGGTCAACAAACAAAAATAGGTATATGCATATACATACATTTTTAAATGTATACATATGTATATGTATATATTTTTCAGATACACATCACTTCCATTGGAACAACTGAAATAATTCATGTTTGTTTCACTGGTGTGTTTTAACTTTTTGTCTTCGAACATAGTTTGATGTTCTCCCAGAATCTTGGGATTCAATTGGGACACATGAAGATTGTAAAGAAAATCACCATGTTCCCAGTAGCACTATAATGTTTGGAGGGAGGAGATACACCCCCCATAAATATATATATACACACTATGTATATATATATGATATATATATATAAGTATAAAGAAACAATATATATATATATATATACTATATGTACTATATGTACTATGTGTACTATCTGTACTATATATTGATAAATCCAGACAATAAAAAATATGCTGGCATATATGTATATATCTAAACGAGCCTCAGGTCCCAGGCTCAAATTCCCTGTAGTCACTGGAGGCCAATTGGACACTAGTGGCTTTAGGCAGATAAGCAACATGAACAAGGGTTGAACAATTGGAAATATATCAATGGAGTTTCTGGTTCCCTTATAATAGGTAGTAGGTAACATATAATCACCCAATTGCAACAACCACTGAATATACGGAAGATATTTCGAAATGTTTTTTTTCAATTGAATATGTCAGTTGTTCATGATTCGCTCGGTTGATATGCAGCATCCCATGATACACCTGCATGCATCCAAACGTGGAACCTGGAAATCACTCCATGGTAATCCTGTATATTAAGTTGTGTAATCCTTTTACTTCACAAGTCAGAAAAACAAACAGCCACCCAAACCAACAGGGTATCTCACACTGAAGGGCCCGGTCCCTTTTCTGGCAAATCCATACAAATCGACCCATGGTTGCTGGCAGTTCACAGCACGTGGGTTTTGCATTGACCTCCATGCTGTACCCCACAAAAAATATTCAATCTCAACAAAAATAGGAAACCCAAAGTAGAGACAACAAATGGCAGTGGAGTATCATAATCCCTCTTAAACAGGATTAACGGATAATATAGAACCCCGGAGTATCATAATCTTAATACATTACATCTTTTTAAATATTGCATCAGTCCACGTCTTAGGCCCCAGTTGAAATATACATTGTTGTACTGTAGCAACAAACTGCCCTAAGGTTGACTTGACACCCAGGATGTACCACATAAACAGAGCCAAGCAACCAACGGTTTCGATACCATATCTGTGCATCAACCAGAACCACCGCTTGCTTCGAAAGACGCGTCCTGAAAAAAGTAGGTTCTTCAAATACAACTGGTTACCAAAGTGGTCATATTGAGCTGGCGATCCAAGTAGGGTGCCATTTCTGTTGAACAGATTTAAGGCTTTAAGGGATGAGAATTTAATATTCCAAGCATCATTTTGGGGGGGTCCAAATCCAAGCATTTTCAGCCATGTCCAAATTCAAACTCTCTACTTTTAATAGATGGCACTTGGCAGATTGCGCTATGCCCGAAAAGAGATTAGGAACTATAGCCTTACAATTCCGAGTGTAAAGGGGCGAGCAAATATGATAACAAAAAAATGTTCCACTTGCAATGACTTCTAGATATACGTATTCTTGTCTGCCCACGTACTGCAATGGTTGCAGCTACATCTCTTGGTTCAAGAGTACCTATGTGTAGGTGCATCACCAGACGTGAGCAAATATGGTGACTTCAGAAGTGATCATCCTAGAAACATCCCAAGGACCACTGATACGTTGTACGTAAATGACGGGTGCATGAAAACTGAAAAACATATGGCCACACAATTGAACAGGCAACACTAGGACAGTGTGTTTTTCATCTTCTACATGCATACTATGTGAAACTGCTTGCTTGGTGATTGCCACTAGGGCCTCTACCACATTGTAACTATATAGTCTAAGCAAGATATACAACAGGAACAGGAAACAAAAAAAGGATCCTAACACATTTGCATATCTTTGCACATCTTTTATATAACATCAAATAAAAAACAGTTATCCACAAATACCATATACATCCCAAAAAAAGCACACCATAAGATCCTTACCCCTTTGCTCGAAACCTCTGCGGCTTGAGGTCAACTTGAGTCTACTGAAAAGACGGTCACAGCTCTAGAGAAACGAATCATGAACTACCGTAGAGGTGCATTTTTTTCTCCTGGAGAGATACTGAGACATTGTAGATACCCTCTCTGAAACTAACGTAGCCCTGAAAATGGATGGTTGGAAGACTAGTTTCCTTTTGGGAAGGCCTATTTTCACGTGCTATATTAGTTTCAGGGAGTGTACATTGTAGATGTTGATACTCTTTCTTAAACAGTAGGACTTCTCGTATAAGACACCTATAGACACCTTCAGCCAAAGAATCAGTTTCAATGCATCGGAATTCCACAAAATAGCTCCAGCTTGAGGATTCGGAATACTTCAGGATCTAACAAGAATTGATGTTTCAGAGTCTATGCAACCTAACCATACTTTTGGAGCTTGATATAAGATGCTAAGACAATAGCATATGTATATAATATGTATATATATATGAACAAATGATAAAATGCAGTATCCGATAAAAAAACAAAACCTAATCTGGAGATTTCAAGACCCAAGTCTCTTGACAGTTTTGTCGATATGGCAAAATACATATATATATATATATTTATATCTATATACATATATGCATATGAATAAATATATATACATAGTTGAATATCTAAATTTGCGTCAATATATTAATATTGTTATTGGCCCTTCCTATTGTGAACTCTTCAACCAAATCAGCACGTTTCTTGTTTTAAGTGCTACACAGCGTTCAAGCCTTTCTGCCAAGGGTCCCCATCTGCTATCACTGCCGTCAATGACAAAACCAAAGCGCCAACCCTGCCGTTGAAGTTTGAATAGAGATTATGACTTTGGGAGATCCCCTTTCAACAGTGGCAACTACAGGTTTGCAGGCATCTCATGCACTAAAAATAAGAACATGAATAGTATAACCACAACCAAGTACTCACTGAATAAAATCTAAGTGAACGCCTTTACTTGTCCTACTGAAAATCAGTAGGAACACATTTTTACAGAGTCAGCCTGCTTGGTGCTCAGAGAGTATACAGTATACTTCAAAATGTGGAGTGCAGCAACGGTAAATCTAAGCTCCGCATTCAGTAGGGAGACTCAACATTGTTGGTCTCCTGGCTTTGAAGACTCCAACCAGAACTGTCAAAAAGCTTCCTTATCATGCTCTAAACACCAAACATGCAGAGAATTTCCTACGAACAGTCAGGAGTTCACTCAAAACTAACAACAACATTTTGGTATTCAATTCTTTGATCCCTCCTTGGATGTGGATGATCTCTTCAAATAACTGCCGTAAGATCCTTTGGGTAATTCACTGGAAGACATATGCGAATTCGAGATTTTTGCAGCCAAAAACGGACCGCAATCTGGAGGGGCTTCCTGAAGTCGCAGTTCTACTGTAAGCTGGGCGGGGGCCCCAAATCAGAGTTCTCCCAGCAAATTGGATTTCTGCAAGGTTGTCATGGTGAGGTTGGTAACATCTTTTATCCTACAAATAATATCTTGAAACGGGAAAATCGCCTGCAGACCTTTTTTTTTGTGAATTTCATTGCATTTCATCATACAACACCAGCCCTGTCCCACATTCTCCATGGTAGATCATCTTAAAACCAATGTATATAGCCTCTTAGATATCCAAAATCCTAAACCCTAGAAAATGATATAGTAAAATTTCAAACATAATATGGAACTTATATGGCATACCGTTCCATACCATTTAAATAGGATAACTTTTCTGCACTTCGGGCTGATTCACATGAAAACCCCTGGGGTATCCCCCTCTAGATTACACTGGTGGTGTTGTGCACTGGCATGCCTGGCCATTTTGAAGTATCACGACTGAATACTAAAGAATACCCATTGGAACCAGAAAAAATCAACTAAAGAATGCATGTGCACGACCCCCCAAAAAACCCCATCATAGCCCTGAAATGTTGCTTAAAGAATGCCCTTTCGTTTTTGTGGATAGGATCAAACGCCAAAATTCACCATCATTAAAAAATACTCAGGGAAACAACCTATCCAAGGTATCGTGTGTATATATATATATTTTTATGTGAGGAGCCTTCCCAGGAACATTTGCTAAAAAATGCCTGTTCAAATCCAGGAATGTTGATTGATTCAGCGAAGATGTCCCACTAAAGAATGCTAATTGATTTTTGCAAACCACTTTGAACCCAACAACATGCTTCTTTAAAGAATGCCCGAAGTGCTTCCTGCTAAAGAATGCAGTGCATGGGGGGTACGCGGCACTACAAAATGACCCAAGAAACCCATTTTTTAGAGAACACAAGTCCCCTCATTTTGCAGTGGAAATCTAGAGGGGGATCCTGGGGTCCCTTAAGGGCTCCCCGAGGCCGGGGTCCACTTCCCCACCACATCCCGGGCACCTCTCGAAGCACCATGGGCAAAATCCACTTCCGCCAAGCTGGGACGATGATGCCTTGGGGCTTTGGGCAGTGTTGAGGACTAGCAATGCCATCCTCACCGACTACTTGGAGGATCATCCCAGTGGATGTAAGTGGCTAATAACCATGGTTAGTAAGTCCCCTAAGTAGGGTTATTTCCCTTCCAAATGGCCCAAATGGCTTATACATGGGGGTTACTAACCACTTACTAACAGGGATGATCCTCCAAGTAGGCGTGATCTCCCCCCCTGAACCTGTGTAGGAATGATTCATGGTGACCCATGTGTGGGTCTGTCAACCATGAAAATTGGGGATAAACTGATCCCATCTTCAATGATGGGGGAAATTATAATGGGTATATATAAAACCCTACGAAATAAGGTTGTACTACAAAAGGAAAACAATGGGAGTTTAGACTAATTTGTTCCACGACAAAAACATCCTTTCATATCCTTTCCCTTGATGCTTCTGGCGCCTCTCAACAAAAAAATCCAGAAAGCTCTCCACACGGTGGGTTGGAGTAAAACACCGGATTTTCCAAAGGAACATGTTCCCATTAAAGAAAAACAAAAACAAACAAACCTTGGCGGCTTTCTAAACCAACCAACATCTTAGATTCTTTCAGATTACATTAGCAATATCTTATTTTGGAACAAAAAGCGCGTCCAGCCATCTCCGTTTTCGAAAAAATATATCATATGTAATAATACACATATACACAGGTATAATTGACGTATATATATATANAAAAATAATATCATATGTAATAATACACATATACACAGGTATAATTGACGTATATATATATATATATAAATATATATATATATATAGACATCTACATTGATATACACATGTTTTTTTGTTTTTGGTTCCGGATCATCTGAATTTCCGGTCGCCTCCATTTTTTTGCCGCGAGCTTTGTCTGGTCTGGTTCTCCAACAACATTACGCCATCGAATCTATTGTGTTTCCAAGGTGCAAATACATGCTGCAGCCAGGGCCAACTTGGACATCAAAGGTGGCACATGATTGGTCTCTTCTTGATTAAATGCAATCACCTGGCGTTTTTAGGCGACATGTCTTTGGAGTTTTGCCAACCCTCTGGTGGGTTGCCCCGCTGCAAAACCATCAGTCGGAAAGGAAAGGAATGTATGAACGCTTCAAAATAGTTCAAACCATTAACAAAAAACCTTAAGAGACCACCTATATAAATCTCCAATCCCTGAGATGCAAAGAATTTTAGACATTTTACAGGAAGAGAAAAAAGGAAAAAACAAAAGCTGAAGATCCTAAACGGCTGGAAACCCCCTGCATCAATAGAATCCGTCGATCCATAAAACCGCTGAAACTAAATGGCTGGAACCTGAAAATCACCCCCGTGGACATGGAAAGGAGCTATACCACCTGGAAAGTAGATGGCTAGCCACTTGTCTTGGGTTTATCATGGCTCCTTACAAATCGCCACCGAACTTGGGAGTTGTCAGTTGTGCCATCAATCCTTTCAATACAGTGTATCTAAAACCTCAAATTTATTGGTGTCATTTTCCAAACTTAAACCGAATTTGACAGCGTCCCCTTCTCATTCCATGGGGTCCCAGATACGTGGGCTCTTGAACCATACCCACTTCCACCATTCCACCATATTCCACCTAATCCCTCCTCACAATCACAATTTCATGAATAAACAAGCAGAAATCCCCCACCCCAAAAAAACACAGAAATCATGCATTTTGTCAGTGTTTTGTAGCTGGTGCCAACTAACTTCAGGGAAACCTTGCATGGACAAAAAATCATCATCCCTTCAAAGCCTCGATCGCTCGATCAAAGCATTGTTCCTAGGGCAGTGGGTGTATACCCCAAAGGATCCATGGGAGGTGGGTATATTTACCTACATGAAAACCATCAAAAATAAGTCATTCATGTAGGTAAATATATCAGTCGTCCCATGGATCCTATCAGGTACCAAATGTGGTTAGGTGCTTAGGACGTTTGGAGCTTTGGTGCCTTAGGTTGAAGGGGGTGGCAGTAGCCAAGGAGTCCCATGTTGAGGGAAATTTCTGCAGGGTTTCAGGTTGATTGTCCCGGGGGCAATCTCATGTAACAAGCCATAAAAACATGTCGCGCAAATCCATGGAACAACACAAAAAAATACAAAAAAATTACTTT
>DF240544.1:0-53513 GCA_000507305.1 Breviolum minutum Mf 1.05b.01
AGGACTGCATTCATTTTTATGACAAGATTGTATGAGACCGGTACTCATCCATTTTTGTGACAAGCCAGCAAAAGACCGGTACTCATCCATTTTTATGACAAGCCAGCATAAGACCGGTATTCATCCATTTTTATGACAAGCCAGCATAAGACCGGTACTCATCCATTTTTATGACGAGCCAGCAGAAGACCAATACTCATCCATTTTTATGACAAGCTGGCATAAGACCAGCGCTCATCCATTTTTATGACAAGCTGGCATAAGACCAGCGCTCATCCATTTTACATAGGTATGTAAATACACATATACACACACATATATATATGTACATAAATATACTTCTCAGAAGGAATGTTTACATATTTTTTTNTCCCCCAGGTGCAGGAGCTACGTCCCCAGCAAGTGGCAGTGGGACCCAATTGAAGGAGAAAGTCCTCAAGATGAGCGCTTTGATTGACCAGCAGGATGAGAGCGAGTTAGTTCCTGTCCCAAACAGCACCCTGAACAAGTGGACTCAGGTCTATGTAACTTTGATGGGGTCTTTACCGGACCGCACTGAGGAACCCACAAGCTCTCAGTTGAGTGCCCTAGCGAAACGAGTCTTGGATTTGGACTATCCTCCATATGTTGACATGGCAGTGTGGGTCCCTTTCGAGAGACGGTTGGCCAAGGTGCAGAAGTGTAGGACTTATCACCCTTTAGGTGACGGGTCTTACTTAGTCAAAGACCTACCCGACCCACCTAGCCACCAAGGATGGTTAGCCAGCTGGAGGGTGTTCAAGTGTGCGGCTTTGATGTTGGAAATCATTTCGTTAGCTGCTCTTTCGGCTTACGAGCGACACATTGAGAAGCTGGTACTTCAATGGCCAGGGGCTTGGGGATTAATCTACCAGGCCGACGATAGAGCTCGAGCAGAAAGAAGCTGATGCTGGTAGACAGGTGCCTGCAAATTGGAACCCCGTGAAACCTTGGTCCTGCATCATGTTGAAGGTGGTGGAAGACCACGCGTTTTGGGCTGAGTGCGTTCATGTGCCGGCTCAGCATGGACAGCTGCGGGCTCCAGGGGAAGGCCAGTCATGCATAGCATCGGAGGCATCGGTGCTCAACAGCCTGGCTGGTGGTAAAGATGCCCAAGAGTCAGTTGCCGAAGATAGCGGAGAGAGGAAACGAAGAGCCCAAGCCAACAGAGACAAGAGGATGGCGAAGAAGAAAAGAGCGCGTGATGATAGAGAAAAGCCAGACAATGCAAAAGGCCGTGGCAAAGGTAAGTCAAAGGACCAGCAGGGCAAGGCCATTTGCTTTTCGTGGTCTAGCTCTTCAGGACCATGTGCAGACGTTCCACCGGGTGGCGAATGTCAGTCCCAAGTCAAGCGGATCCACAAATGTCGGATCTGCCTCAGTCCTGGACATCAGGAAAAAGACTGTCCGAACAAGTGATCGGGGAAGAAGTTGAAAAAAGGACGAGGTTGGGAAGGGTGAGTCACCTGGGTTTGAAATTGTCTGTTTGTTTTGTTGACGGTGTTTGAAGTTTCTTGGTTCGTGCACGAGTGTGAACTGTAAACGTGAAACACTGTTGACCTGTGGGGGGGGGGGATAGTGAATGTTTCTTTCCAGCGGATTTGGCCCAATGGCCGATGAAGCAAACTGGGAAAGGGATTCCCCCCCTGCGGTAGCTGGTGGAGATGGCGAAGGACGACATGGATTCGTTCTCACTCCTCGACCGATTGAGTCAGAGGAGGGTCCACCAAAGAGAAAAGAGGAGCCGGAGGTAAAGCCGCCGGAGAACATGCAGCCTAGGAGTGAGCGGGCGATGAAGCTTCCTCAAAGGGTGAAAGATGTGTTGGAGGCAACGGAAGAGTTTGGGAAGTATAGAGAGAAACGGGTTTTCAAGTACCTCCACCTTTTTAGTGGCCCTAATGACAACCTTAAGACTGCTTTGGAAAAGGAATGCAACAAAGCCGGATTGTTGGTCGAGGTTGAGAGTGTGGATGTGAAGATCGACAAGAGCCACGCCGACCTCAGAGATCCTTCGAAGTGGATGCAGTGGAGTAATAAGATTGAGGAGGGTGAATATGATGGCACCCACTCCGCCTTTCCATGTACGACGTTTAGCGTGCTACGTTGGAGGGAAGCTGAAGGCCAACCAAGGCCTGTGAGATCCGCCAAATTCCCATATGGACTTCCAGGGAATTCGGAACAACAACAACGCGAAGCTGATCAAGGGACCCTCTATGCAACGTGGTCTTCGAAGCTTTTGGGGAAGCAAAGCATCTCAATGAAAGAGAGAGGAGTCCCTGAAGTTTGTACGGCTGAGAATCCACCGGGATCCGAAGAGAAGTATGAGTGCCCAGCCTGGGAACTCCCTGAAGTGAAAGCGGAGCTCCAGAAAGCCACACGTGTGCATACATGTCGAAAGAGAAGGTGCGATTCTACAAACCCGCAAAATGGGGTGGACGGCTAGAGGGCATGCGGTCCTTGAGTCGAGTTTGCAGGTGTCCCTCGTGGGTGCAGCACAAGCCAGTGATTGGCAAAGCAGCATCTACAGCCGGCAGGCGTTTACCCTGACGAGCTATGCGAGGCCATCGCGAAGCTGGTGGTGGCTACTTGGAAGAGAATTCTCAATTTGGAATTCTGGAGATACAGGTGTGAGAGGGCAAGAGACAAGGTCAGCGCCATGCAACAGAAATGGTTGGAGAATGAAGAGAAGCGGGTGAACAAGACAAAGAGGGAAAGGGTGGTGTTGACCATACCGGCGGAGAAGTTCGGCCCGGGTTTCGATGCCTCAGACCTGGAACACAAGGGCCCACCCAAAGCCTCTGTAGGAGACTCCAAGAAGGAATACAAGACCAAGCAAGATGAGGTCTATCTTGGAGGAATGAGAAATCCCAGGAAGGCAGTGGAGAGGCTTTGGAAGATGAGAGACGCAGGAGGTAAAGTCCGTAGAGCCTGGGAAGAAATGGTGAAGAGGAACCCGGGCTTCTTAGAACTAGGACACAGGTATGGGGCTGAGGATGCGGAATATGATGAGACTTTGGCAGACCTGTGGAAGGACAAATTTTCGGAGCTGGTGAGACTGGATAGAGGTGAAGGAATCACGCTTCATGACAATTGGATGTTCAAGTCACCTCTGGATGGGGGCCTCTGGGATTCGTGGTGCAGGTTTGCAGGAGATCCAGAACACTGCCTGGGAAATTGGGCAGTCAATGGTGCACCGTTGGGAATGAACGAGACCATCCAGACGTCCAACAACATCTTCCCACCAGCCCGAGGTAAAGATGCTCTTGACGATCAACTACCAGAAATCGAAGCCCAAGTCGATGTGGCCAATTACCGCAGCTTCTTGGACCAACCGGAGGACGCCGAGCTGGAGGTGAAGAGGTTGGTAGAAGCGGGGTTTGCGATTGTGGTGAAGAAGGAGGATGCGAGAAAGAGATTTGGGAAAGGGACGGTGAGTAGGCTCGCACTGATAGTGAAGGAGAAGCCAGATGGCTCTAGGAAACGTAGAGTCATCGTGGATATGTTGCGGAGTGGTGGAAACGCCAGAGCAACTTGTCCAGAACGAATTGTTTTGCCAAGAATTGCTGACGTAACGGAGATGACCAGAAACATGTTCAGGAGGTGCGAGGAAAAGGTGGACCAGGGCAAGGCGGTCAGAGGAGGAAGTGAAATCGAGGCGGAACTGGTAAGCTTTGACTTACAAGATGCCTTCTGTCACTTCGGCGTCGCACAAGGTGAACTTCAAAATTCACTGGCGCCACTGGACGATCATCATTTCCTACTATTCAGGGCCATGCTCTTCGGCTTCCGGTGTGCGCCCTTAGTAATGGGGCGTCTCAGTGCAGCGATTGGACGATTGATTGCTGCGCTATGTGAACCTGATGCTGGACAAGGACAGATCTACATCGACGACATCTTGATGGTGATCAGAGGAGATTTGGATACCAGGGCATCTATGGTGTCCCTGGTGCTTTACACTCTGAAGGCCCTAGGTGTCCTGATTTCTCTTCGGAAAGGAGAACGGGGAGAGCAGATCAGATGGATCGGAGTGAATGTGAACTTGGAGTGGACGAACAGCGAGTTTGAGGCAAAGAAGTTAGTCTACGCTGTGCCGAAACCTATGATCTGCGAGGTAAAGGAAGCCCTGGTGAGGTGGAAAGACAAAGGAATGATCCCACTGAGGGATTTGCGAACCATCACAGGGAAGCTGTCGTGGATAGCAGGGATAGTGGTTCGAATGAGGTGGGCTGTCAGCGTGCTTTATGCAGTCGTTGCCAGCATGGAGGAGGATATACGGCTCAGAGCAGAAGACCACAGAGCTGAGAAGAGAGAGGATGATAGGAAGAAACCGCAACTGGTTGCTGTCAAGAGATTTGAAGTGGCAAGGCAATGGTTGATAGAAGTCATGATGGACCCCGACAGGATGCTGATCCGAACCGAACCCTTGACTGAAACAGACATCGAATGGGTGGTGGTGTGCGACGCATGTCCGATGGGATATGGAGCTGTCTTGGCCAAGAAGACAGCCAACCGAGGGCACCTACACCCTGTGGAGGCATTCGAGGCGAAGTTCACCGAGGCAGAGGCAAAACTTCTGATGGTCCAGTGGGGAGAGGCTAGCAGCCAAGGCACGCTGGAGGCTCTGGCTTTGTGGAGGTCCATCAAGGTTTGGGCCACCAAGCTGCAGGGCAAAGGCATTTTGATGAGAAGTGACAGTGCTGTGGCCCTTTCCATGGCGGAGAAGTACACGTCAGGATCCTTGAGCCTAAACTTCTTGGGAGGGGAGCTTGCACTGTTGGCTGAAAAGTTGAACCTGCCAAAGCTGAGAACTCAGCATCTGGCGGGAAAGCTAAATCAGGAGGCCGATTGGCTTTCGAGGAGCCATGATCGTGACAAGGTTCCAGAAGCTTTGAGAGGCCTGAAGATTAGGAAAGTGGGTCCGGTGGCAGAAAGAGACTTTGCGCTACCACCGCCGGGAGCTGAAAATGGCTCCTGGGCAGCTGGACCACACACAGCTGGCGTTTTCCGTTGCTTGTAGGCGATGGATGCAAAACGTCGGAGCAACAACAACATATGAGGTCAAAAACAGGTTGCTTATCATGTGGCTGGAAATTGGTGAGGCACAGCCCCCCAGGTCACGCAAAACGAGAAGTGTCCAAGAGAAGCTGTGAAGAAGGAATCTTCGGACACTTCATCTTTGGCTGTAATTTGTGAACTTGCCTCACTGTATGTGTTGCACCGCAGCCATTTTTCACGAAAACCAAGATGTTGAATTTGCCCGCGACGTCCCACGTCCAACCATGGCCCAATGGAAGGGCAATGGAGACCACAACCCACGACCTGATGTGGTACCTGGCTCTGGGTTGGCTGGCATCTATCGGGCTTTCCTTCCTAGCGGGAATTTGGTTTTCAACTTCATGTATGCCGCGGCTTCGCCAAATGGCCAGGGGGATGGGCGGCTTTCACCAATGGTGGCAATGGGTGGTCGAGACACAGCTGCAGGAGGCCATGGACAGAGAGAACTGGGGAGATTCGCACTGCCAGTCTTCCAGGAGATCAACAACTACAGAAGTAACGTCACCTACCACAGGTGGCACAGACAAAACAACATGGACAACAGGGGAGTCTCCAATCGCAGTGATAGAACCAAAGACGAAAGAGTCACCGGACAAAAGAGTGCCAGAACAGAGACAGCAGAGCCCGAGAAGAAGAAGAAGTCGTTTGCCCCGAAGGGAGCTCATGGGAGGCACAATTCTTCGGCAGATGAACGAAGCGGCTTCCCCATGGAGGGGATGATGGAAGCAGAAGATGTGGCGCAAGAAGATAGGAAAGGAGCAGATATGAGCAGAGCGATTGAATTGACAAAGAGACCCAATGAGATGCAGAGAGCGAAAACGAACTTCAAGAGAAGATTCCTCGCCTTCAACACCATGCAAGCCAGAAACTCAAAGAGGCGGAAGGTAATGGAGATAATGGTGAACCTGGTTGGCCATGAAAACCCCTTTCCAGTTGACCAAGAACTGCTGGTAGGCGTTGGAGCGGCGCTTCATGAAGCGCAGTTGCAGTCCGGAGACCAATATGCCCATGAGGTGAAACTCATGCACCTGGAAGCAGGGTTTGATTGGGGAGCCCCACTTGAGAGGCAGTTGTACTTGGTGAAGAACGCCTTGAAACGACATAAAGGACCAGAAGTTACGGCAAACGAGTGCAAAGTGGAAGATTTGAGAGAAGAGGTTTGGAAGAAGAAAGTTAGGACAGGTGTTAGTCATGCGATGCCGGCCTGGTCTTATGCCTTTGCCTGCATTTGGATGTTGCGTGCTGCGGAAGCCTTCAAGATAAAAGTGATGGACGTGGAAATGAATGAGGAGCAGAGGCTTGTGAGACTCTTCATACCGTCGTCCAAGACAGATCAGAGGGGCAGCGGTGTGAAACGAACACTTGCCTGCAAATGCCCGGGGGAAAACTGTTCCAGGTGGTGTGCATGGTATGTGACTAAGCTATGCCTTGGTGGCAGAGGCAAAGCTCAAGCAGAACACCAACTGTTCATCCCTGCTAAGGGAAATCGAAATCCGGGGAAAGCCCAAATGGTGAAAGCATGGTCAAGGCATGTTCATGGGTCCATCTCTGGGCACTCTGCGAGGAGATCTGGAGCTATGCATTACACCAGAGAAGGAATGGACGTGGCAGACATCATGTTCCTGGGCAGGTGGAGATCCTCAGCGGTGTTCCGCTACATCGAGGAGGCAATGCAAGAAATGCCGGCAAATAGGAAGCTCCTTCAAGAGAAGGCCAAGAACGACCCGTTCCTGAAGGAGGCCATGGAAGTCGCCAAAAGAGGTGAGCTCGTGAGCGCAAAAGGGTCCCAATCAAACGAATACCTTGATTCCGACCGCGAAGAAAAGGACGCAGATGAGAAAAGGCCGGAGATACCCAGAGAGAACCCGGAAGAGCAGAACCTCTGGGCGATTTCCGGAAACCCACGTGGCAGAGTTGCGCATGTCGTAGCAAGGGCAGCGTGGGGACTCAATTTAGATGCTTGGTCCACGGCATGTGGTTGGCACTTTGCGGAAAGACAAGTAAAAGTTCGGCTTGCGAAGGACTGTCCCCCCAACGTAAAGAAGTGTGCAAAATGTATCCAGACCAATTTGGTGCGCGACAAAGTCACAGGAGGGCAAAGTTTGGCGCAAATGCTGGCAGCATCATTTCAGCTGAAAAGCTGAGAGATGTGACCAGACTAATGCCATGAAACTGTGACCAGCATCATGGCTGGAGACAACACACACTTCGGAAAAGCAATAGCTTGCTGCTGGGGTTGGTGGGGGGGCTTCAAATGAGTGAAGCCGAAAAGCTGATTGTTGTAGAATGCCATAGCATGAATAACAAGAAGCAAGGCTGAGCGAGTAACAATGCTGCCATTTTGGCTGCAAGCCACTGCTTGCTGAGGGGCAGCAAGTAAGAGTATAGTTTTTGATCCACTCCCACCCACCCAAAAACGGGAGTTGGAGGGCAAAGTTTGGCGCAAATGCTGGCAGCATCATTTCAGCTGAAAAGCTGAGAGATGTGACCAGACTAATGCCATGAAACTGTGACCAGCATCATGGCTGGAGACAACACACACTTCGGAAAAGCAATAGCTTGCTGCTGGGGTTGGTGGGGGGGCTTCAAATGAGTGAAGCCGAAAAGCTGATTGTTGTAGAATGCCATAGCATGAATAACAAGAAGCAAGGCTGAGCGAGTAACAATGCTGCCATTTTGGCTGCAAGCCACTGCTTGCTGAGGGGCAGCAAGTAAGAGTATAGTTTTTGATCCACTCCCACCCACCCAAAAACGGGAGTTGGAGGGCAAAGTTTGGCGCAAATGCTGGCAGCATCATTTCAGCTGAAAAGCTGAGAGATGTGACCAGACTAATGCCATGAAACTGTGACCAGCATCATGGCTGGAGACAACACACACTTCGGAAAAGCAATAGCTTGCTGCTGGGGTTGGTGGGGGGGCTTCAAATGAGTGAAGCCGAAAAGCTGATTGTTGTACTAGTACACAGACAGCATTACACTTCGAAACTGTACTCACGCAATTTTTTCCAGTTTGTTGTTGAAATTCCTAAATTAAGCAGTGCTGCGGCTTATGCAGAGGCGGCGAAGCTACAGTGGTGAGTTATGGTGCCATGTGTCTTGGAGTAGAAGCTTCGAACCATGGACAATTTTGCCCAAGAGGAATCTTTCAGTGACATGTTGGATATGTGGTAGGAAGGAAGGATTGTCAACGGGAATATTTGCAAGTTTTTGAGATTTTTCCCCAAAATCACAGTGACAAAAGCTCGTTTTTTGAAGTCTCGGGATTAGCTGGTGGATCATAAATCTCATACCCCATGATCTCTTCCAGAAACTTGTACTTCACAAGGGTACAACGTTCCAAGGGTACAACGACCAATGATGCCTTTTAGCCGCTTCGCCCTGAATCGGTCCTTTCCCCGACCCAGTTTGGATGCTTGTGCGAAGTTTCCGCACGCGCTGAAAGCTGGGGAGTGGCTCGGCGTGGATGAATGGCTTGAGTCGGCTTGATGCCGTCCAGAGATTTGGTTGAACATGCATGAAAAGTGAGAGAGGTTTCGAGACGGTTTTGAAACATCAGGTGGAAAAGGTGCATGTGATGAGTCAAGCTTCATCTATGAACTTCTTTCCCTTGTTCATGGCGTGTACTTATACAGCCTTCGATTTGAGGTGGCATGAACGGATGTTGGAAAGAGGTATTGCACCGTCCCTTGGTGTGGCTCGCAAGTAGAAAGTTCCATCCTTGTGACATCGTACAGTGAGTCTGGTTTCTAAGTATGTCTCAACGGGTGTTTTTGGAAATAGTGTCAAACCCAAATCATATATTTGGATAGCAACGTGCAGGGAAAACTAAACAATCGATCAAATTTGAACTATCCAGATGTGATCTTATGCCACTTGCGCCCAACACATTTGCTTCAACAACTTTTTTTGTTACATCGCAAAAAGGACGATTCGTCTTTAACGCGTTTGAAGTGTCAATAGGTTTTTAAGGCAATTGCGGGGACTGATCATGGTAGTACAAGGTGTCATGCCCCGGAGGCAGCAGTGACACTGGAATCTCACAGTGAATCCCTTGCTTCCATTTCTCTCAGGAACGAACGAACCTTCACGGCACTCATCACAGCGTTGGCAAACTGTGGTTACTTTAAGGCAAGGGAGGTTCAAACTCAAACTGGTCAATGGAGATTCGCTTGGTCTTTGGATTTTGTTGCATAGGTGACTTTCTCATGCTTTTGGTACGTTCCCTTGGCGAGTGAGTGTCTAGTTGAATTTCATCATGTGGCTGGCCATCATGTCCGGTCCAGTTCCGCTTGGTGCGTTACTCTCTGTATGTAAGACTCGTTTACATACATTTTATCACGAAACTTTATCGCTCCAAAACTATTATGATGTAAAGATTACAGTACCTTGTTGCTACTTTTGACTCCATGTACATTCATAGATGATATGTATTACTGTATTACGTATAAATACGCAGTACAGTACATGCTCAGTACACCACCTTTGTACATGTATGTTTGGATATGTTGCACATCATATGTCCAATGGTTCCTTCTGTCTCATCCTCATCATCATCATTCTCCTCATCCAGTACTTCTTGAAAGCCTTCCGCAGGATGCTTTGCAGATTTTGGAATCCATGCCTTACCATGGTGTCAATGGAGATGCCCCTTGGCACTGTAGCTTAAATGAAGATTCTGACATTGAGTCAAAACCCCAATTTCATGTTGTTTGGGTTTTACGCATTTATGCCTGACACGTCAGCTTGGGAGTGGAAGGCCATCACCTTCACGTCATTCTTGGAAGCTTGTGCGAAAGCCCGGGAGATCAACTATGCAGAGTGTGTGTGTCTTGGCAAAAGCTTTAGGGATCCATGTTGAAAGAAGCTAAAAGTCACAGAAAGTGGTTGGAAACGTTGCACAGTTGTAGAGGTAGAAATAAACTTGAAATATCTTTGCAACATCTTCACCATATCTGCAGATGGCAACATTGCCAGCTGCAAGCTAGCTGACCATTGAGGTTTCAGCTCATGCAAGAACGTGAGATTCAGCCAAATATCTTCACGTACACATCATTAGCAGCGTGGCTGCAAGTCCTGGATGTATCGGAACAGTTGCCCAACAAAAAGATACTGCCCATTTTGGATGCGAGAACTGATTTTCGGGCAAGCAGAATTGCTTGAGAAGGTGTGAGGGGATAATGAGTCAAACTGGCCATGATTAGTTGGACAGTTTTCCTACAGGCCAGGGCCTATGCAAATTGTGGCAAGTGGCAAGAGGCAGAGCTGTTGAGCGATTCTATGGAAAGGGCAGGAGAGGATGGCATGTGGACGGGTTGGAGAGTTTTTTATGGCTCGGCAAAGCTACTGGGTCTATGATGGGACAGTGCTTGTTTTAACAAAGGCATTTTGAGATGGTCCACTAGGTTTTTGTGGCTATGCCTGCTAGATATCTTCGGAGTTCAACAAGACTGGAGTTCGAGTGGCGCCAGAACAGCGGATTTCCAACAATTTCGGTTTTCGTTGTTGCAAACAGATGCTTCCTATTTGTCTATGCAGGATTGCCCATCAACGACTTCTTCCTCTATGCACTGCTGCTGGCTTATGCTACCGCTCGTCCGACGCAGTCGAACAGGGCTGAAGCGACGTTTCTTCGTGTAATTCGTCTTGGACACGTTCAAGTGAACCGACACCTGGAAACTGTCCTTTGTCGTGCCATCGGGCGCAGCCGTGCCAAGACAATCTTGGCACATAGTCAATGCATGGTGAATTCCTCAACGATCAAAGTGCATGATACCAGATCGATTTAGATTAGGGTAGTTAGGTAGGTAGAACTGACGCCTGCTTTGTCCTTTGCCCTTGTTGGTTGGTGTCAAGCAAATGGGTTTGACTTTCCATTAGACATCGCATCTGAAAAGGTGTTAATCTAGCACATGACTTTGTTGACCCAAAGTTGGAATCTCGGCCAATCATATTGCTGTTTCCTGGGGGCACTGTGCTGCAGCTCGTCAGATGCACAGTCCAACATTCTGGGCGCTTTCTTATTTCGGCGTTTCAAGACTGGGTGCCTCAAAATAATAGACTTAGACGCTAAAAATTGTTGACTACCCAAGAGTAGACAAGCTGGGTCCTTTGTTTTTGAGTCTCCCAAAAAGGTTCCACAAAGCGCCAACTTAAAGTGCTGGCCACGCCAGCATTGTATGGGCAAAATGGCTTGCGGTGTCTGTCTTGTTGCGGGGCAGCTCTTTGACTTTGAAGGCCATTGGAGGCCTTGATCGCTAACGATGATGCTTACAATTTACAATAATTTACAGTTATTCCTTGGTTTTTCCTGATCTGTTGGTAGTTTGGTAGTTCTTCTTTGTTTGAGCTCTGCAAAGGGGTTGACCATGATCCACTGATCCATTGACATTTGAGTCACTTGATTTCTACCCCCAAAAAATCTCAGAGATTTGGCGCTTCGGCTGCAGGTGTTGAGTCCAAGGAATGCCATGAACATTTGGCAAAACTTGGTGGAATCGAGGTCTTGGTGAATCAGCTGGACTCCCGGGAGTGGTGGTGATCTAAAAGTGGCTGAACCTGCCAGCTTCCGAGTGGTGTTAATTCTTTGATTTATTCGATAAGGCCAAAGTTTTGAATATTTTTTTTCTTTTTTTGGGAAGAAATCAAAAGATTGGAGGTTGCTAGTGTTATTCCCAATTTCATCCTTAATTGTAATATATCTATATAGAGATCCTCCTCTCCGAGCTGGGATTGGTAGGACTATGCCGAGCTGGATGTGAACACACCGCATGACCATGATCTACTGCTTGAGGCTGCCTGTTATCAGTTAAAAAGATTGCCAGTGGGGTGAAAATTGAGAAACATTGATGTATTCAAGTGCTTCTTTTTGGAACAGACTGTAGCAGTCGTGCAGACTCTTGTGACAATTGTTTTTCTGATGATTTCGAAGTTGTGTTTCTGGATGCGATCAAGAGATGAGAGTGGAATGAGGGTAAACTCATCATCCATGAAGGCAAAATGACAATTAGATTGCAGCTGAAGAAAACCCCCAGTTCCCGCTTTCTTCGGTGCAGCAAACCATGCTGCCAGGCGGTCTGGAATCTTGAGGATCTGACTCTTGGTGAAAGGTTTTTAAGGACGGAAATCTACCAAGGTTTCGGCACGAAATCGTCGCATGATTTCTGAGGATTGTTGATCAAGACGGTCGTCCCTTGGATCGTTGGAAGCTAAGATTGCTGCAATCAGAGACTGGTGAGCTGATAGGGTCAGAAAATTGAAGATGTTGCATGGCAATGGTGATGAATGGCCTGACCTAGAAATGATATCCCGGATGCTAAGATCTAATGGAAGGAATTTACGCGTTTGTTTTTTTTGTGATTGCCATGTTTCGTACTACAAACCTGAAGGTTTCTGCCGCCTTGCTGTAGAGGCTGGGGACCTTATAATCAGACAGGTCAATGAAAGTCAGAATCAACTGTTCCTCCAAAAAAACATCAATCCTATCAGAATCATCTTGCTCCTCGTATCACTCTGATTCAACAGATTTGATGGATTCTGGATCATTTTGGGACTGAAAATATTTCTCAGCACAAGACTGTGACTGGTGATGAAACCAAAGATGTGAATGCCAGGCTGGTGTCTTTGAAAAGTTGCAGAATCTGCGGCAGGCCGGGTCGAGTCGAGCTGCTTCGATTTAGAGCTTCTTGACGGAACGTCGAGCAGGTTGGCGGAGGTGAATTGCTTCTGGCCGTGGAAAAGCTGTCTTAACCTCAAAGATTCAGGAGATGTTTTTTTCCAACACCTGAAGAAATCCATTTGCATTTGGAGGCTAGAGTCTTTGACGAACTTCCAGCCAGCAAAGAGTTAAACGCGGCTGAGATGGGACCTTTTAGCAGCCCGTTTTCTGTCTTAGACCCATTTCAATGTACGCTGGACTGGTCATGTCTGGCCGTTCGCCAGCGGCCTTCATGGACCATTTCACTTCCATTTCGGTGGTGGTTTCATGCGCAGTGGAAGGATAATGTTAGAGAAAATGTTTCGAGTGGAGCTGACCAAAAGCAATGCGATTCCAATCCAGGATTTATTGAAGATGCCCTCGACCGATCAGTGTCCAGATGGTGAAAGGAGCATATTACTTACTACTTACCAGTAGTACCGCACGAGGCGATGGCGGAAGTTTCAAGAATAGGACACCTATAGGAGAGATTGGTTGTTGTGAATCACGGACAAAGCAAAACACTGACTAACTGTCCAACTGATTAACTGACCAACTGACTGGCTGACTAATTGACAAACTGACTAACTAGCTAACTAACTGACTAATTGACTGACTGACCCACTGACGAATTGACTAACTGACTGATTGACTAACTAGCCAACTGACGAACTGACAAACTGACGAACTGACTATTTGACGAATTGACTAAGACAAACTAATTGACTAACTCACTGAGTGACTAACTAGCTATTGACTAATTGACTAGTGGACTAACTAGCTAACTGACTAACTGACTACCTCCAAAATTGCTCCGAAACGCAGGTGTTTTGGACATTTTGACTTGGAAATGTGCTTGGTGCCACAGCAGCGTGCAATTTTTCGACATCTGAACTTCAAAAAAGTGGTCCGGCGCTGGTGTGTTTTGTACATTTTGACTTGGACACGTGCTTCTCGCCACAGTCTCCTGCCAATTTCGACATCTGAACTTCAAAACGTGGTGTAAGCATGCTGTGTTTTGTACATTTGGACTTGAAAATGCGTTCGCGCCAGGGGCGCGTGTAATTTTTCATTTCTCTGCTGAACAGGCCTAGGTACCCGCCGCTTTGGCGAGCCTACTTTTCCACCCTCCAGGACCACGAATCATTGAAACAGGGCAGCGATTCGTGACTTCCCTAAAATTTCGCGCGTGTGTATCTTTTTTTCTAGTGGCTCTACTTTCTTCTGACTCAGCGATTCGCGACTTTCCTAACATTTCGCGCGTGTATATCTTCTTTCTAGTGACTCTACTTGTCTTCTGACTCTAATTTCTTCTGACTCTGCTTCTCTTCTCTGCTTTTCATCTTTCCATATTGTCGGAAGTTAGACTTCTAAACTTCTTTCGACTACCTATGTATGTTTCCTGTATTTATGTTGGTCTCGAAGGAATCCTTTGATTCGAGGCGTTGAGGTCTTGACGAAGTTCCACTCGAACTCGTGCTGTGCTGCACTGCTCGTCCAACTAGCTGCAGCATCATTGCTGCCCGCAGAACAGCCCGCCCGGTTGAAATTGGCCCAAGCCCGGTTGAAATTGGCCCAAGCCCTTGGTCGCAGACAGCACCAGCTGTGTGGGACGATTCCGAATATATAAAGCACTTTAGCTGAGGGTGTTTCCTCAGATACTATCGGCATGAACATTTCGCGCGTGATTGTCCAAATTTCCAACATAGTTTCATCATCACCACAAGTACCCACATTATCCAGTTAGGGAACCTCTCCCGCTCCATTTGTGTTGCCTGATGAAAATCGTGGGGAAACAACCTCAGTTGATCAAGGAGTGGCTCAAAAAAGACGTACAGCGGACTGGGTTGCTGAAAAAACCCATCCTGCCAGGCCTTGGCCGTTCCTGGTGGTTTTGCGGTTGGGTTAGGAGGAGTTTTTTTGAAAAGCTTCCCAAATCAATGGAGAAGATGAAGTTGTTGAGGTAGCCTAACAAGGAAACTGATGTTAAACCTGACTCCAAGTATGAATTAGTCTAGTTTGCGATTTTTGCAAGACGCATCATGAATGCTATCGAGATAAGGCTGAAAATCTTCATGTTTCAAAGATAGCACTGGGTGAAGAAATGCACTCTTATGACAAAAGAGATGGCAATTTCAAACCAATGTGGACCCTAACGAATATTGGACAATCCAATGGACTCAGCTCATCATTTTTTGGGACAGGGTGCAAATGTTTGCACAGGGTGCAATGGATATTCCTTGATACCTTCGAATGCCTGCAGCTGTGTGTATTTAGTGTATTGGCAGTTGGAAGGAGGCACCCATTTTTTGTCATTCCGACTAGCCTTCACTTTCCATAGTTGAGTTTGGTTTCGCATCCTCAATCGCAGCTATCCGATAGGGAAAGTCGGGCCGGCGCCTTCAGCGTTGGGGCATGTCAAGTTGCTTCAAAAGAAGTCACCCACTTCCTTTCATTTTGAGGAGGTAGCAAGGTAACACCCGTGTCCTTGAGATTTGTTTCAGCTGATGTAATTTTCACCTATTGAAGTTCTTGATACTGAACAATTCAGGGGAATTTGTGAAATTTGATTAAAGTTGATACCTCAATTGGGTGTCTTCTTGACACACCTTCAAGACATTGGGACACAATGCAAGACTTGGCTTAAGACCTTTAAACAGGATTGAAGTACAGAAGAGGCTTTAGGATAACACAGACTACATTATATACTAATACAACAATCTAATATAACCTGACATACATTCTGAGATGACTTCAGAGATACTGAGAGGAAGTGGCACAGTATGAAGGCGTTAATCGACAGAGTCACAAGAAGTTTAAAGCCTTCGCACTCTTTTTAAAGAACCAAATTCTCCACCTTGCCGTGTGTTTTTTGTTGAAAGTGCGAGGGTGCAGCCGTTACAACACATGTGAGAGGCTTGTTGTCTTCGAGTCCCATTGTGCCTTCGAGACGTCGAGACACTAGAGCAGAGAAAAAACACAACACCTCTGACGATGTGATACGATGTGACAAGGTGACAAGTTTGGAAGCCTACCTGGCACATTTAGGACGGGCGGAGAACCACCAAGAAAAGAGTGCTTCGGGGTCTAGGTGGGCCTTCAAATTTCGATTTGGTTTTTCCGACTTGCTTGAAAGGCCTGAAATTAGATGGGGTGCAACCATGCACATTTAAGTAGCAATCCTTTCAAAAGCCAAATGTGTTGTGGGAGTTGCGGTGCTATCAGTCTTTAGTCAGTCTTTGTTTTTTTTGCAGTGCTATTGGATCGATGGAGCAGGCCGAATACGGAGGGATCATTTTGACTAAGCTCCTAAGGCTAGACATGAATTGCAATGCTACATTTTAGGGTTCCAGCACACCAATCACGCATTGATGGCCTTGAATTTCTGATCCATCGCCCTCGGCCAATGCGCCATGCAGGGATGCCCAGTGGATCGGGCCCCACCCCGACCGAATTCCCTCCTTTTTTGCTGAACAGATGTGCCAAAGCTCTTGGATAGCAATGCTGCCTCACTGTAGACTCCATCTTTTTTGGCACAGATACAACGGTTGTCTCCAAACAGCAATGAAACTACAGAAGATCTACTTGTGGACAGATTTCTTGGGTGCCAGGTTGCCATTGCCAGAATCTCGAGGCGCTTAGCAGCATTTTCTACTGATCAACTGACATGACTTTGGCACATCAAGCAGCTGTGGCAAGCAACTTGTTTCCCACTGGCGAGGACGTGTGAGGTATGAGAACTTGGAACCATTGGAAGGGCTTGCGGAGGAGGATGTAGAGGTACAGTTGGCATAGTCAGAATGATTTGGTGGTTTGATCACTAGATGTGACATAGTTGATCTCATCAACTCCCTGACTATGTCTCTGTGGATTAGTAGAAGTTTCTATAGATCCCTGGGAATTTCTGTCAAAAGGATGGGGTCTTACACATCCTTCAATTACAAGGGCTTTTGGTGATCTCATTATGACACAAGTTGTTGAGACTTCGCATTCTTGCACAAAAATTTGGTTGAACTATTTGTGCGTCAAGGCTTAAACCACCCTTTGCCAGGATGGTATGGGTTCGCACAGCATGAGCCTCTTCACTGCTGGTGAGGCAACAACACATGGCAACTGCCACAAGTGGAGGGGTGTCAACCCAAATTTTTAAATCCCCAAAAAGATTCGGCCCCAAAGTTCACCATTTCCCCAAATATTTCCACGTGATTTTGTGGAAGACTTTTTTTTTGGACCCTAAAAATCGACATCGACTCGACATGTGGAGTTCAGGAGCTGAAGGAGTTCAGGCGTGCGGTATCCAAAGCCTTGGAGAAGGAGCCCAATGCGCCCTTGCCGATGTGAGGGGCTCCTGGGTTGATTGAGGTTGATTGAGGTTGATGTATACAACTTGAAATTTTATTAGAAATTGCAAAACGCAGATCTTCAACCCTTCTTCCGGGACATGGGATGGGACCATGACGCAGCATCGGTGGGTGCCCATCCACCGCTGTTTAGGTCTCCGAGGAGTGGTGTTTCCACACCGATATCACCCAGATCTCCAAGGTGAGACTTGTGGTTGCAAACTTGGGGTCAACAGGGGAAAATTGAACGAGGAATTTCAATATGTAATTATGGAAATGCCCGAGGTGATTTTTTTTGGGGAAATTGAGTTGACTCTATGAAGTGTGAAACTAGCGAAAGTGAAAGATGTACTAAAGATTCACCAGGACTTTCGTATGCTAAACAACCATTTTACCGCAGGTGATTTTCTGTACCGGGCTCACCAGAGACCGAAGCGTTGCACCGGGAGAGAGCTACAGTACATATGTCTTCTCACACAGGGGTGGAATCACAAAGGTGCAAGTTGCAGGAAATCCTGAGTCATATCTCTGGGGGTCTGGGATTCCCTACAGATTGGGTTTCTGGTTGCTTGCTTGTTTCACCTGTCTGACTTGTCCATGCCATAGCGACCATACCTCTTTCTATCCCCAGTTTTTTGTTATTGTGAATCTGGGTGAATTTTGGTGTCACAGGATGTCAACGGAAAGGTATTTTAAGGAATCTATCTTCTGCCTGTGAAATCCAGGTCGGTGAATTAAAAGAATGCGATTCATCCGAAATCTATTAACCCTATCCACCTTTGCAAACATCTATCCATCTATAGTGATACACCAATGATCACCTATGGAAGTTCAGTTTTTGCCAATTCGATTGCATCGCTTCAAAACCAGGCGGACGAGACTTTTGGATTTGCTTCCCGTTGCACCATGGTGGGATGTGGATGGGTTGATGGCTTCTTTGTGTCGACGTAGGCTATGTTGGGATATATCAAAGCTTAGGTATGGAAAAACCCTTGAAACATCTATGTTTCCACGAGTGCAAGAGTTCGCCAGGGATTGCGGTGTTACTCGAAGAGATGCAAGCCTTTTGGAATGAGATTTGCCTGATGTGTAACGAATGCTGTGCACAGGTGTGGGAAATGCTTGCCCCAACCACCAGATGGACAGCTGCCAATCAAGCCAGACGAGCCACTGAACTCAGTGCCTGTTGAGAAGTTTTCAAAAGGTTTTAGTCACAAAAGCAGAGCTCAAAACGCTGGGCTGATGGGCTGAGGCTCGTTCTGGGCCAAGCGGCAGATATCAAGGCAGTGATTTTGTATCATAGCATTTGCCATGAACCAATTCGTAATTCGTTCAAGTCGACAGTTCTTGCATAACATATCTTCGGATTTCTGAAAACTAATCTCTTTGAACCTTTGCTGGGGCAGTCTTTTTGTGTCACCAGGCGCTCACTGAGAATATCAACGAGGCAACGTTTTTTAACCCCCACTCAAGTAGCTAAGAGTTGCATCCGTGGAAAATTAGATCTCCAAAAAGTTCAAATAACCAATGGATTGATATGGATGCATGGTGAAACATCAAGCCTTGAGACCAAGACTTTCCGAAGTGAATAGTGATATGGTGAGATGAATCTTGGCTTTTTTAGATCCAGATCATCCGAATGTACGGAGTGTTTCACTTCAACTGGGAAACTTCTGGCACTTCAACCTGGGAAAAGCTTGGGGGTCACCGTTTGCACCGTCCTGCAGTATGGCCACTTGAACACTTCGACAAGGAGAACAGTAGGGCCATCCCCAGGAGGTTGAGATTCTGCGAAAAGGAACTTGCAAAATGACACCTGACACCTTTTTTTTGGGAAGGAACCGACTTTAGCTCACAGTGAGACAGGTGGAATAAGAGCCCTGCAACGGCATGAAGATCTTTGGTCAAAGTATCGTTCAATTGGGCTTGTTTAAAAACGTGTCAGGGATTTCTACCTTCTCAAATGGAAATGAACATGAATCTGGCAATGAGCAGCATTAGAATATACGGATTTCTAATTGTATACACAACTCTCTGTCTCTTGGTGAATTATGACATATATATATATATATGTATATAACATACAGTAATATTTTGTATATAAATGTCTGTCTGTGCATACTGCGTATTAGTACCAGATCTCTTGCCTTTCGTCAATTTTCATCTAGGCTTCGCGTGGAAGGCCCTTCGTGCGGCAAGAGGAGGCAGACTGTTGGACGAAACGTCTAACTTTTAACCATCCCAAGTGGCACAAGATTGAAAACTCAAGTATGTCTATAGCATTTTGGGTATTTTAGAGGCCTTAATTTTGGCTTTGGAGGTTGACTGCAGGAGGTTACCTTCTTGGTTTTCGTATGGCCATCCTGTGGATGAATCTGCCAGGGTGTGGTGAAGTTCCACAACCGATCCACCAGGTCTTGGAGGGTGAGATTTGAGATGGTTGGTTTGAGTTTGGGTGAAAAGAAGTCCTTGACAACTTGTACAAATGGCAAGTGGATTGTGTAAATGCCCATTAGACCAGTCAAGATCTAACACAAGATGCCCCAATTTTTTTCTCCAGGATCGATCAACTCGGCGAACGTTTGAAGCTGACGGCCGCTTGGATTTCAGTGTGAGGATTGACGTCTTTTTGTGTTAAGCTACAGGCAATCCCCATATCCATGAATTAAACGTATGAAAAACATACCCCAAAAAACAGAAAGCCAAAATACAACTCTTTGATTGAGCTTATTTAACAATACACCATATTTTTGGTGTATTCTTTAACAAATACACCTTCCTTGAAAAAATGCACCCTGGTTTTTGAGCACCGGCCAAGTCAGTTGGTTGAAAGGTCTGGGGGAAATCTCACAAGTAGGAAACGAATTGACAATGAATTGGGATCTGATTATGACAGCTCGAAGATTTCGCAGGCTGTCAAGATAGGATGAAGCCACTTCTTTGTGAAGTACAGTATTCTATCCTATCTTTTTGTCACTGAAGTTTCGTTTGCACCGGTATTTTGAGGAGCTTCAAAAGGGTGAAACCTTTCCAACATCCCAAACATCCATGTCATAAAGATCAAGGCTAGCCACCCGATGTCATTCTTCAAGCGAACTGCCGAGACGCCTGAGGCCAGGGGGTCAGCAGCGAAAAGAAAAACAGGGGAGTTTGAAAATCATGGGGAGAAATGCAGCCCCGGATGTCTTTGTTTTTTTTTTCCCGGCATTTTTATTGTTGTGGATTGTGGGATGCCACTTTTTCTTGGCCACTTTTTGAATTTTGAAAGGTTTGGTCATTAAGCTGCCAGTAGAAAAGAATCACAGCAGGAGGCAAGGAGGCTTCCTGTCAGCATTTGCATCCACCTGTCGCCAATTGCAGGAGATTGAGTTGCTTCCCAGCATGACCAGGTCGAGATTCTCGTGTCTCGACTAAGATGGGCAAAAAGGTGTTTTCAGGACTCCCAGCCATTTCCGTAGACCCTCCCAGTAAAACCCTCTTTGGGAAGGTCAAATCTAAGGTTTCTGGTCAAATCTAAGGACTCTTTTAACAGAGAAAACAATGCCAAGTGCCAACGAAATCCATTGATGGGCTCTCAAAGGCAAGAGACTTTCACTGGCTATGACGTGAAGATGAATCCTGACGGCGCAATGGGGGGGGGTGCAAGGATGGAGGTTTCCATAGGCAGCTGGAAGTGGCTAGAAAACACTACCTCCTGGATGTTTGCGTCATCGATGTGCTGCCATGCTGCCATACTGTTGCTGCTGCCACCATGGCGTCATTCTGATCGATGCTGCCTGCGCCGAAGTTTGCCACGGTGTCATGAATGCTGGCATGGAGCTTCGCAAACAGGAAGGTGTGTTGCTTTCCTTCCTATCTGGGGTTTATGCTGCCATCATTTTGCGCTAGTGGGTGTGATGAGGTTTTGGTGATGTTAATCTAAATGGATATATATGTGTATATATATATACAGATATTAGATGATGTAGACTGTAGATGTCAATACATCAATCCATAAATTGTGGACCATAACAGGCTTCAACCGACCTGGAAACTGCTACGTTGATGCCGCTGCGCAGCCAGATTCCGAGTCTGACACAGATTCAGAGGCTGGCGTAGCGTTTGGGGCCCCAAAGCTGCTGTGTGGCGAGCGGTGGCTGATGCAATGGTTGGTAGATTTATCGTTTGGGGTGAAAAAGAATAGACAACAGATTGGCGCGGCACTGCAGCATAGGCATAACACTTAGAAATGTGTCCAAATGCCCCACAGGTGCTCAAACTCCCACTTGATGCCTGTTTCCACAAATGCTACAGAGTCTGTCATTTTTCTCTTCAATTTTCATAGGACCTGTTTCTTTTTTCCTGAGTGACCTTGTCAGTTTGAGTCCATCCTAAGGAAGCCTTTAATGAAGTTCACCACTGAGCAGGTGTGAAAATTCCTGCTGTTTTTTAACGGCCGTTTCATGGTATCTAACATCCGCAGCACACACAGGTGAGTCGGATGGAGTTGGTGGCTTTGAATCATGTTCCTTGGACGAATCGCTTAGCGGTGGATTAGTGTTGTTACAGGTCGGTTCCATGACTACCATTCATGTGCCACTCAGAAGTCCATACTTTTGCCTGCTTCTGGTTGTTTTGTGTTTGATTCGATTTGTAGGGAAAGAGACGGCGTTCCTCCATCTCTCTCCTTTAAAATCTCGAGCAAGCCTGGAGATCTTTCTCTGTTGAAGTAAATCTTCATGAAATTGGGACAGTCTGGAGAAGAGCAGAAGAGAACACCAGTTTTTTTAAAGTTTTGAGTTCGCATGATTGCAGTCTCAAAGGTCAAAATGCAGACTTTGAAGAGCCGTCGGGATGCTCACGGTACTGTGTAGGAAGCTGTGTCTGGAGATCCCTCAGAAAAGGCGCAGGTCATGAGTCACTGCAGATGTCATTCAAGCGTCACATGTGGGGTGATATCGCGGGAGCTAACGAGGGGATGACTTATATATTATACATATTTCTATTTTTCAATGTAGAGATACTTGGAGCCCCGTGTAGAAGATACTCACCTTCTCAAAGGGGTTTCAGGGTTCTAAAATAGCATCACTAGGCATTGCAGAGGAAGGAGTGCATTCCGTTCGAGCGCCCGGCACCTCAAAGCCTTGTACCCTTGGAAGTCAAGGTGGTGAAGTTACAATGAGGTGAAAAGATGTAGAACTCCCAATCGATTAGAAAGTCTCTCATTTGCACTCCCTGGTCGACATTTTCTGTGAAAACTGGGGTTTTTTCCGTTGGGCCATGAGACTTCCCAGCCATGATTTTTTGTTTGACATTGCGAGGCGTCGGACCTGTGCGCAGACCAAATTTGCATCGCTCTGGTGCCTTGGTTTTCTTAGCTGTGCAACAAGGGAAGCTTTCCTGTCTGATTTCCTAGAGTTCATCATGCTGATGTCGGATCCATTAAACATAAAATGTATTTTTTTGTGCTACTCCCAGTGCCTGGATTTTTTTTTTGAAAATGGAGTCTTGCTTCCCATAAATCCCATACCAACGAAAGCCGAAGCTACCCGTGGAATCCTGGATACTCCGAACACCCAGGCAACTCCTGCGGATGAAACAAGATGGCACGTCATTTGGCGAAGTGTCAGCGTGCGGTCGGGAATGCTTTAATGTCAAACCAAGGTCACTAGGTTTGGGATTTGTTTTGCGAGGTGTATGAACTGGTTTTTGATTTCAGTCATATTGTCATATTGCGTTTTTTTGTTACTTGTCACATGAATCGACCCTGAATATTATCAAATCACTTGATATCGGAGGTAGAGTCAAATATCATCATAGAAACATGAACAAGTAGAACAAGTAGACTAGGAATTTCTTACATGGATTTTACAACCTCTTAGATCTTTGGGCTCAAATTTTGGACCATGTGGAACCTTCTGACACTACACTAGGCACGCCCTAAACCTCAAACCAAGGTTTGATGGGGCCCCAGTATTCCTCATCGTCAAGATGAATCATAGCCTGATTTTGTACTACCTCCAAGTGGATGTTTCTGAAAATAGTGGTACCCCCAAATCATCCATTTTAATAGGGTTTTCCATTATAAACCATCCATTTTGGGGATACCCCCTATTTTTGGAAACACCCAAGTAAGACTGACATGTCATGCCATACCTTTTGCTCATCGTTGATTAGAAACTAAATGCCACGGATGCAATTTCAACACATCCATTGGAGTGCCGAATTGCCAAGGATTTCGGAGGAAGAGAACTACTATTTGTTGCTTGGCCTCAAAATAAAGCAGCCGGTCATTGTATACATTGTATATACGTATATATATATATATATGATGTATAGAATTTGGAGTTGTATTTCAGTGCATACATATCCTTATTGTGCTTGCTTGCAGATAGCATCGCATCTTGCACTCTCAACACCTGTAGAGACATAGCCAAAGCTGACAGAAGTGCTGCAAAAATTCGTGAAGTTCTCAACTGCTGCAGCAGGGCATGGGGATACCCTTAGTAACCAGCTGCAGTACCGGGATTATAGGCTAGGATCATCCCGTCCCCATATCACCTACAAATGCTGCAGCCATTTTTTGGTGCCAAGGATGATGCAGCTGAGATTCTTGTGTGGGATCCTATCGCAGCCAGCACATGGCGAAAGGACAGAGTTTCCAAAGTGGCTCAGAGGAACGCACTTCAATGGGAATGCCAATTGTTGGCAGATATAATGGAAGAAATTACGTTGGAGTATTCCCCAGAACACCATCATTTCGCATCAGTTTACACCTCTTCTTCACCAGAAACAACAATCTCAGCTAATTCAAACGTAGTTCCCTTCGTTTGAGGCCTTTCTTCAATGAGATTCCGCATGAATTGCGTGGAACCAAGTCGAAATGGGCCCCAAAACCATGGGTTGTTTCCACCCCACCGACCGAGGTATGAAGCGATCTGTGCTAAGACAATCACACAGACCTATGTGCCAGGCGTTTTGAAACCGAAACGCCCAACAAAAAAAACCATGGTAAGTTTGAGGTTTGAGGTTGATTCGCTGTAGGTAGTTTCTCCTGTTATTTGCAACGTCGTAGCAGCTTCACTTGGCCGACGATCTGCCGCCATCCAGGGTGCCACCTCTTCCGGGAGGGTGACAATGCCAACAGCCTTTTTCTGATCCTTACGGGGCAGGTCACGTTTTTTCTGTGTGGGGTGTTTAACGTGAGATTTTGAGGTCCCCTTTGATTCTGAGACATGGTTTTTGGCATCGGATATGAGTTTTGATTTTCATGATTTTGCACCTGTTCAACATGAAGCCAGGTGCACTTGCGAAGCGAGACTCACGTGGCCATGGCTTATGATACCATGAAGTCCTCACCCACATTGTGACATGGCACAACTGGAAAGCTGATGGGTGAGATGGTTGGTTGATGGTAAAAACATCATAGACCTGATAAAGCCATCATGCACCATTCATCCTATTTCATGTTTTCTATACAGATATATAGTGAAATAGTATATAGCTGTATTGTTGTAGTTGTATCATTTTCTTTCAGCAAACAAGGAGGCGGAATCCTGACAGGGACTTCGTAGTCGTAGAAGATGATTCCTGGATGACAAAGGCAAATTCTATAAGGAAAGACCATTTTTTTTTGTTCCTACTGTTGATGGAAGAAATCCTGCACCACCTGGGATGTATGAAACCTTGAAAATAACGGGATAAACTACCTATCAACTGGTGCAGGATTTCTTCCATCAACGGTACCATGCAATGCCGAAGAAGCAATGGCAGGGATTGCACACTTTTCATGACTCCAATTGGCCCCCTTTTTTCGCCAGGCTTTTGCAGCAGGACATTTTCAGCCAGTCTCGAGGTGCTTCAGAAATGATGTTTGAAACTCCAAACCAAACCCCAAAATAGTTGGTCAACTACCCCTCCTCTAACAATCATTCGATTGTAAAATCAACCGGACCCCCTCCAAGACAATTGTTTCATATTCATTTTCCACTTCTGTGACTCTGGGAGGAAGGGCAATATTTTCTGTGCTGAAGCTGCCATTTTAGTTGCTGTATATTATATTTGTGAGTTTTTTTTAATTTCTCAAATCCTGTCTTCATTAGGCTTAGATGCGAACATTTCTGTTTGTGGTCCATCCCCAATGGCTCGAGCTGTTTT
This sequence comes from Breviolum minutum Mf 1.05b.01, assembly GCA_000507305.1. Taxonomy (NCBI): domain Eukaryota; class Dinophyceae; order Suessiales; family Symbiodiniaceae; genus Breviolum; species Breviolum minutum. Next base: position 25,242 of record DF240544.1, read on the forward strand.
TTGGGGTGTCAGGCAAGCCATTTGTACTGAGACGTGCAGAGGATCGCGTCCGTTCGCAGACCGTTTCTTGGAAGGTTGGCTGTGTCCAAAGTGTTGACTCTCCGTCCCACTGATATATAGATGACTTGAGCTTTTTGGGGCCCATAGGGTGCTTCCACCTTCCAGTGTCAATGGAAAATCATTGTGGTGTGTCTTGCTGTACTGAGGCTGTGGCAAGTCTTCGTGAAAATGGTTGGGGACAAGGCTGAAGCTTGTGAAATTGAAGATTTATTGCAAAGAGTTTTCGAAGCTTCTGAATGTTGGTCAGTCCTATAGGCGAATCGGGTCCCTCCACTACGGTGGCCTTCATCTTCCCGGAGAGCGTGCTGGACATGGTAGGGCCAATATCGCCATTTGTTGTCATTCTGGAGAAAATAGCTGGAAAAAAAACACAAGAGATCGGTGAAACTATCGAGAAGAAAGGAAACTTCACAATCTTAGCCTTTGTGCCTCGGGGTGGTTTTTGGGGGGGGTCTCCCTTTCTTGAATAATCTCACAGTTTTTTGCTTCTGATTTTGTTCGTCTCTTACACATATTGAATCACCGGAATCGGTTTCACTCTTCTGCTGGGGAGTGCTGTGAGTTTCAAACTGCAGGTGGCGAAGCATTTCAGAGAGCAGGAGGTCCGGGTTCATGAGGGCCCGGGTTGGAAGATGACGAATGTGAGAAAATTGATGATACAGATGAAAGGACATTGATCTTTTGGAGGCACTTTGAAGATAGAATTTTGATGAATTTTGCCTCTCGGGTGTCCAAAAGAACTTTGATGGATCATGATTGACGAGATCACAATCACCCCAGGCGGACCACCGCTGGCACATTGTCCGTCACTTTGCAAAGATGCAACGGCTCTCTGAGCAGGTTCCCTGTTGGTGAAGGGAACACCAATAGCGACCCGAGCAACCAATGATGGAGTAAGCTTGAAAACCATTTCCACGTGGATTTCTGCAGATCTTTCTTGTTGAAGCTTGTTAGAGTCAGATCGGAAGTGTGATGGCCTTGCTTCGGTTAATGAGCACTATTTTCAAGAGACTAGTTCATGATGTGATGTTTCGAACAGAACCTCGGCTTTTTCACAGGTGTGTTTCAAGCACCAAGACATCTTTTCTGTCATGGCCTTCCCAAGGACTTACTGGCGGTGAAAAATGGAGTTGCTCAGGGGTCTGATTCTTCATCTCTTTTTGCCTTGTTTTTGCTTGTTTTCTTTCTGTTGAGCTGCATCTAATGCAGCAACTTAGACAGCATAGGGGGTTGGGGGTGGCTGAAGCTTCTCTAAGCTTCATATGCCTGCCAGAAGCCTAGTGAAGACGTTCAGGAGCTACCTCTTCGTCAATGCCGGAAGCAAGCCACCATTGGAGGCTTCTGTTGGGTGCCAGGGGCTGGGTGCCAGGCACCTTCGTTGAAGACGCATCCTGGGTCATCCCGGAGTCATCTTAACAGAATTCCCTTCCCAGGCTGAGATCTCTTGAAAAGAGGTAGGAATTCTTGATTGCATGGTTGAAATTTTACATGTACCGACATGTATACTGTATAGCTATAGAATCCATCTCCTTGGAGGAAGCTCATATCTACTACGTCATGGAGGGCGAGTTTGGGGACTTAGAAGTTGGGCTGATGGGGTAATGGATAGGGGATGGATAGGGATGGAGAGTTTTTTTTTGGGGGGGACTTTGGATGTGTATTGAAGATGTTTGTCATTTGTAAATTGGATTGAGTCACACATATTCTTTGTGAAATGGACCAAAGAATTGCAATGGTTTCTGGTACCCGTAAGGCATTGCCCAACCCCTAAAGAAGACTCTCAGCGTCTCTTGATGAGTCCATCGTGGCCAGGCTTTCGATGGTTCAACCGGCGAGGCCAGCATTTGGATTTCTTCCGGCTACTTTTTGAATCTCAAAGTGGATGGTTTCATCATATTGCCATGCAAAAATGGTGGGTTTGGCATCATTTCCTGAAACTGCCAGAGCGCCAGGAAGGATCGTCTCGGTCGCTCCTGTGGCAAGGCGGGTATTGTGAGTAAAAACCCACCCAGTTTGTCTGCTTGCGGAGAAATCACCTTCTATGATGTGACTTTTTTTAGACTAAAACTGATTGAATGGGAAAAACGGCTTCTAGCAAAAGGTGAGTTTAGTTTGGGCGACTTGACTTTTTGGACAGATACTTTGATACTTGATCCATTGTACCTGAATTTGGCATGGTCTGCGTCACTTTTGCGACAGGCCAGGAAAGAGACTGTCAGCAAGGGCTACTTGATTGGAGAGGCAGAATTTCTCGCTGGAGTGATTCTTGTGTTCTCAACTCCCACCCCTTTTGGTTTCAAGGAGTTCAAAGATTTTCACCCTGGGATCTCCTTCGGAAGAGTATACATTTTTCATTAGAAAAATCAGGGTGGAAAGCAACCAACTATGAATCCGAAATTGGATGTGAATGTGAGGCGGCTCTCTATGGGGAAGCATATCCGTTTGGGAGCCTGGCTTTGGGTATGTGAGGCCAACGGAGGTGTTTTTCAACTTTTCACTGAACCTTTTCTACTAGGGTTTCCCAACTTCTTCAGTGGTAACACAGAATTGGATCTCTGCAGGCTATGTAGACAAGCACACGCTTCTCATTGCAAAAACCAAGCGCAATGATTGCATTCTCCCTTACACACACAGATGAACTACATACGTAGAAGGAATTTTGACCAAGTAATAACATTTCCGTAGAAGTTTCATCCAGAATGGCCTTTCCCACAGCAACTTCGAAGAGGCTTGGTTTCGTGTGGAAACAAACATGCTTTTGATTGCAAACTACAGTAAAACCAAGCCAACTTGCAGATAGCCCTTCGGGTGGTCAGACCAAGCCATTCGAAGCCTTTAGGCCCATGGTCCAATTAGAATGGTCAATTGATGTTCAACAGGAGAATGGGTCGACCTTGAATCAATTTGTTAACGAGAAAGTTTAGGCATGGTTTGGAAATTGATATGGGAAGATTAAAGTGATTTCTCAAATATTCCAGATGCATTTGAAAGGATCCTTCAAGCTAGTGAAAGCGGCAAATTTGAAAAATCGTGGGACACCAATTCGAAACACAAATTTGTCTACAGCACTATAAGGCATGGGTTGAGGCTTCAGTACTAATCGTTGCTTACAAATAACGCCTACATGACAGAAGAGCCGGGGGTGAGGGCCTGGGATTTGGAGGGGCGCAGCGTGGAAAAACGAGGTGTGCTGTGGTCTCTACCACTGAAGTGAAGGTGTTGGTGGTGAAGGCATCTGCCTACCTACATCAGCTACTTAATAGGCACTGGTTTGGTGGGGACAAGGACCTGCACTCATTTCCCGTTGTGACTATTGAATTCTAGATTTTGGGTTTCTTTTAACCGTATTTCTGTTTTGTTTGTTGCAAATTGTGTGGTAAAAGGACATTCTAAAATCATTCCAAAAAGGACTTATACTCCTTCTGTTCAAGTGTCTTCACCTGCTATGAGGGAATTGCCAGCAGTTTTATTTGTTGTCGTTGTTGTTATTATATCATACATCTTTGTCGGTGAGACGTCATGAAACATCAAGACAAGAGTAATGCCAACTGCCTCGTTGGCTCTAAAAAGATTGAAAAAGCCACCTTGGACCTTGGATTTGTTAATGCATATTATTGCATGATATTTCATAAAAGCAAAACTTAATATACAAAGTAAGGAATGAGGGCAGAACTCCCAATACCCACGATGGCCTGCAGAACCATCCTGCCAGGTCTTTCATCCTCACGCGACCAGAAGGATACGTTCAACCGGAAGGTGTGGGTGAAGGTCATGGTGTGTCAAAGAATCCGAAACTGAGGGGAAAATGTGACATTCCAATATTGCTTGAAGTGTTTCTTTATTCAAAGTAAACTGATGCCGCCTTGGAAATTCCTTGTAGACACTCCACACATTCTCAGTGAGTTTTGGTACTTTTTGGAGGTCCGCTTGGAGATTCCGCGCAGGTGAAAGGCGGGATGATGTTAAAGAAGATGAGAAAGACGACAAGCAATTACATGTACAAAATGATGTTCTTTTCCGTGGTGATTGTCAAAGCAGGTTTTTCAATGCCTTGAATTCCACAATAATGGGAACATGACAAGCGAATGAGGTGACATCTTTTTCAGATGGGTTGTGGTACCATGACCTCAAAAACTTCAAAAATCTCTGGCAGTTGGATCTCGGTAAAACTCACAAACCGCCAGGTAGGAAAAAACTCATCAAAGAGGAGACCTCCTTTACTGCCCAGACCATGAGGTTTGGCAAGCAGTTTGTCCTTTAAAGTTGAGGTTAAATTGGAGATTCATCCAATTTCTGACTTGAACCAATTCAGTCGTTTAACCGTTAAAGGTCGGTCGGTATGAAACATGTGAATTTTGGGAATTCGAAATGCCACCAGGCTCAAGAAGGACCGCGTCAAGGTGGAGGCATGGTGCTGATTTCGATGCTTCACGAATTCGTCACGTCGCAGATTCACCGATGAATATTCAACTCTTGGAGGACCAGGAGTGGAAAGCCTGTAGTCTTCGTTCAACGATGCCATCCAAGGTGCCGTCATGGAACTCAGAACATGGAAAAACCTGCACCAAGGATGGCGACATTTTTTTTTCTTTCGGAGGTGTCGTACGAACGAAGATGACTTACACAAAGCATGTTTAAAAAACGGTAGCTCTACAAGTACTCTTACATATCACATAGTATGATATGTAGATGTACGTAGGTGCATACACATGATTATATACACAGTATAGTATAGATACTTTTTACATAAATGCATTATATACTTGTGTGTATTTATGTGCAAATTGCATCGCGCGTTTTTTCAAACCAAAACAGTGCTCAATCTTGTTTCATTCAGAGACCTGTGATAGACGGTTTCCACCCATGAATTTTGAAAGGACTTCGGTCCAAACTTCTTTCCACTGTATGAGTCGATCCCAAATTTCTGCAACACATCCAAGGGATTTTTTTAAAAAAAATCTTCAGAGTATGCCCAAGATTTTGGAGGAAAAAACCCACCACCCTACGGGGGAATTCCATCCAAAGCAAACGATCCAAGGCCGGGAGGTCATCAACGCTTATTGTCAATGGCCAAGACTCAGGCGGAGGGTGGTTCCACCATGAGGTTTCTTAGGGATGATACCTTTTGAAATGGGACATGGTTTTTAAACTTTTTTTTTTGGGGGGGAAGGGGTTAAAGGTGATATAACGTCAAGGGTTTGTTGAGGCCCAAGTTTTTGGGCTTTTACACATATGGTGGATTTTTTTTTAGTAGATCAGCAATTTCCAAGGGTGATTTTGCAGATTGTTGGAGCATATGTCTTCCATGGTGTTTTGTTTAGATCTTGCTCGGTAGTATCTTCTTGTTGCTTTCTTTCGTATATCCTGGGCATTGCGTTTAGAAACGCTGGTTTGGAACATGTTTCTGCTACTGTTTTGGTGCCCCAGCTTTGGCAGGGCAGACACAAAGTGCTGGACGAGAGCGAGATTGTGATGCCCAAGGCCTGGGGGGAAGCCAACAATTTGATAAAACCTGGTTGAAGGCAAAACCCCGCCGCACCTAAAGCGTAGCTTTTGAGGCAAAAATGGACAACGCATTTTCACACCTCCACTATCCTTCTTCCGATGCCTTCTTGAGTGTTTCCAATCCAGAATCCCTCCCTAAGATGAGGTTCCTAATCTATCACCAAGCATCCAAAGATTGGTTGCAAGGTGATATTCCAAAAAGAGGAAGGTTTACATATTTTTGAACAGATAAGTCTGGTGGAATAGCTTCGAAATCGCCACCCCTGGCTCAAGGTGCCCATCGTCTCCGATGTTGGTCGCTCTGGCGATGGGCATTTGACGCACCGACCTCATTTTGGGGCTGTTTGAGGTTCCCGAACACAGACACATTCCAGCAACGTGTTTTTGCCAGCATTCGGTGAGGATGTCCTGTATGATCATACCATACTTTTATCTCTAAAAGGCTGTGTGACAAACACATGAAACAACTCTCCTAAGGCGCTCGATGAATCAAAAGCTGTCGAGTACCTCACGGCAAGTTGAGCTACTAGAGGCAAACTGAGACACGCTGATAAAGAAAGCCAACTTTTGTTGTGATGCATGACACCTTCACAAGAAAACCCGTGGTGGATCTTTGGTTATTCTCTTCATTTGTGATTCCATGAATTCACAAAAAACAAATCTTGATACATCGAAGAAACATAGCATTTTATACTCACCCCGACTCACAAAACGATCCTTTGCTCGGATGGATCCAGGCTGCTCACCGTTCGCATACCACCTTCCACTACCACGTGGAGGAGGGCGGAACCAGTCAACTGGCATAGTGTGCATCACCTGATCTCCCCTTTGGAGGCAAATATATCAACCAATTATTGCCTTTAAGTGATAGGAAGACTGTGAAGTTTCGAAGGATTTCAAGGTTAAGTTCGTGAAGCCTCTTGTTTGGTGTGATTGGCCCCTGATTTTACAAGCTTTTCTCAAGTCACTTGTTCATATCCAATTGACCTGCGAACAAAAACTACAGGAGATCAGTGGTTTGCCACTTCCCAGGGCCAGTGTACTGAGTGTATCTCCAGGAGCTTATCGGCCGAGTCGCACTATCATAATGGTTGCACAGAGTAGAGCCAAGATGGGAGGAAGTGCCATGAACAGATTTCGTAGTGATATATGCCTGAGCACTGGAAAAAAAAGGCGATAAGACTTCAAGCCAGGTGCCAGTAGGAGCATTATGACAGGTTGTCAATCAATGGAGGAAAGACAGGACAGCCCTTTCTTTGGTCGCACAATGGTCTCAATAGATAGGTCATTATCGTAAATTTTGGTCTTCGTGCTCTCCTCCTGCTGCTCCTCCTCCTCCTCCTCCTCGTCGTCGTCGTCGTCGTCGTCGTCGTCGTCGTCGCCGTCGTCGTCGTCGTCGTCGTCGTCGTCGTCGTCGTCGTCGTCGTCGTCGTCGTCGTCGTCGTCGTCATCATCATCATCATCATCATCATGAGTTAGGCATTTCACAAGAACCTCCCCCTCTGTTTTGTAGGCTCTTCCCCAGGGTGGGATTGGATGCAGCTTGTGGGGCGAACTCGTCTGTGACGGCAGGAAGTCGCATGCTCATGGCTTGCGGCGCCATGTCACCGTCTGGGAGGCTCAGACCGGCAAAGACTTGACTTTTACGGTAATGTTGTAAAGTCAAAGGAAATCAATCCATTTTGGGGAGAGTACTCAATTTTTTTCGAAACCCACAAGAGCTCTGGAGATTTTCTTAGCTGGCTTCACCAAATCTGTTCAGGGCCTTGCCTGAGGTATGGTATGCCCGCCACACTCTGCTGTTGTGGTGGATTGTTTATTGGTGATTTCGCAACACAATAGCTGGGCTTAGGCAACCGACATCCGCACGGGAGCTGAGCAGATGTGCAACTGGCAGAGTTGATGGATTCTGAATCCGGTGGCTTCTATGTACAGAAAAGGTATACAGTTCTAAAGGAAACATGGAATAGCATTTGATCAACAAATCCATATGTTTGTATCTGCAATTTCGCTGGCTTTGGAAACACTGAGGGAAACAATGGAATTTAACATTTCTAATTGTTGGATTAGTTGTGACAGGTACGGGCAGTAGCACGACAGTTAACGCACTGGTTTATGCACGCTTTTTCTTGAAAGTGGAACCTGCAAATGCCCCACAACAATGGAACACTGCATCTCATTGCCCCGATGTCTTCATGATTTTGCCTACTGAGAAATTCTGGCATCTTGGGATTTCAATCAGCTCGTCAACTGGAAATTGAAGTTTTTTGGTCCAGAGAGTCCGGTGCGTTGAAACAGTAATGGCCGTGTCTCTCAGTAGGGAACATAATATTGACTCATATGAAATCTTAATGAGTATTGTAAATATGTTTGTAGTATGTCAGATGCGTTTCCTCTTTCAAGTTTCAAGTGGGTGTTTTCAGATTTCATGTTCGTCTTTCTTTGATTTCACAGATGCCCATCTTTCGTCATTGTTCAGACAAGCCAGGTAGCATTGACCATGGGAAATCTGGGAGAGATGGCGCTAAGATGGCGCAGAGCATTGAGAAGGGTGGAGAATAGACTCGAGGGCTCTTGAGGTTCTGACCTTGCAATGTATCTGAACCAATCATTTTGGCAAGAACTTAAGAACTATCTATGCAGAAACCCCCATGGCCTGGAAATTTGGATGTTAATCGACATCACAGCAAGCCTTTGCACCTCATTTTTTTTTTGGGTGGGTTGAAAATCAACCTTGCCATCAGCCACGTCGGGTTTGGGCTTAAAGTCGCCCATGGCTTGGCTGGAAGAAATTCCACCGACCCCGCCCTGTGTGCATCGCGTGTGTCGCGAAGGCGCCGAGAAAAAAGGACGTATATAAAAGGACCGTGGTAGTACCTTGGATCCTCCAAAAATATAGCTGCTGGGCTGCTGGTAGCTTGATTTGTTGGTATTATTCTTAGTTTCGTGTTGCCGTCGTGGTAATTGTGTTCTCATGATTACTTCTAAGAAATCTTGAACGGGACCTTCTGCACAGACCACTGAAAAAACTACTTGTTGAATTGGGTTCGCACGCGCGCCTTTTTTGGGTAGCCATTTTGAAGGGCCAACTGCCCGCACCCGAACCCAATTCAAGAGGAGTCCGTTGAAAAAGTCCAGTTCAAGATTTCTTGGATCCTTGTGCTTGTGGTAGTGGTGATGTGCGTCGTGGCTGTTACTAGGGCTGTTCTTCTTAGTTGATATTGGATTTGCTCATCCTTGTGTCTTTGTTCTTGCTTCTCCTTAGTGCTGTGGTTGAGGTTGTGGTTGTGAATGAGGTGCTGGTACAGCTGTAGGAAGCTCTGGGACTGATGCTGTCGATGTCTTTCTTTGGGATGAGCATGGGCCTTGTTGGGTACCTCCACAGCAACAACTTGACAACTTCTGCATCCATTTCGGCTGGACAGCGCTGCCTAATGTCGTGGCGTAGTTTTGTTTTTTGTCCCTCAATGATCCAATCACTCAATGAGACTTCTCTAAGGACTCTCTCACAGATTCTCTTTACATTTCACTAGATTCCATGATATCTCGGCAGATTCTCAATAAAGGATTCCTTTGAATCAACCAAAAACGGCTAATATTAGTCACATTTGCCGTTATATAATTGAATCTTCACCGTGAATTGGGTGATTGGATTTTTGGGGGGTGCGGATTTCTGGAGTATAGTCTTTTGGTGTCTTATCGCAGGTCATTGAAGGCCTGGAGGGGACAAGGAATTTTCTTCAGAGGTTTGGGGGACTTCCTATCTTTTTTGAAATGGCATGAGTCATGTCCTGTGGAGAGGTGAAATTGGAATTGGTCGCAACTGCAAGGTGTCTTAAAGTGAGGTTTCAACCAGTGATTGCAACCAAGTGAAATAAAAAAACAAGCAAATCATAGTGCAGCATGGTTTTTGCAGACGTTTTTTCGACACCTAGGTTGCCTGATTCACAGATGCAGGCGGGATGCTTGATGTGGCTGCCAAGTAGCCTTGCGGTTCTATCCACTTTGATGCCTCCATTCCTGTATTTCCAAAACGCGATCTATGATGATCTATGTCTCGTTTCAAAAAATCTTGATATGATTCATCGTGGCTGATGTCAGCCCATGTGGATATTACTTGAATATGGTTTTGACTTATGCAAGTTGCTTTGATAAAGTCTCCAAGGGATTGTCAGTTCTGTTACATTCTTTTGTCGATGAAATTCTGCCCCAAAACTTATACAATTCATCAAATGTCTAAATGTTCACCTCGTTTGCAAAAACCATTTTCTTTGAACGCTCCCTTGCCTTCTTTCTGACAGCTGGATCAGAAATGACATTGATCAAGATTATGAAGATCATATAAAGATCTAAGACCGAGCAGTACATAGCCAGACAAGCAGTTGCTACAGTGCTACAAGTTAGATCAAACATCAGTGACTCAGTGAAACACATTCAAAGCCCCACCAGTTCACGAGTAGACAGCCACAACACAACAAGAAATCAGATTCAGCTGTGAATGTTCTGTTCAGATTCGTGAAATATGGTGCCACTTCAAAATATCTATTGACATCCTCCCAGACTTTGAACTCTGGGTTTGGAGATGCCATGTGAGTGAACGCTGGCCCATTTGTTCCATGGGTGTGGAAGTGGGAGAAGAGTAGCTAGCTGCTGGATAGTTGCTGGTTCAATGGACGACATGCTGGTGACTTCGGAGGAAGGGCTTCAAACTTTGATCAATGACTGTCGACCGCAAGAACAGCACTTCGTCCACTTTGGCATTGCTTTTGGCGTTTTGTTTTTCTTGGCTTGGGAAGTACAGTTAGTTGTACTGAAATGGCGTTGGGTACAACCTTGAAAACAAGACTCAGATATGCAAATCGTTTGAAGGGGCAAAGTGTATATGTGGATGTGAAAGATTTAGATTTCTTTTGACATTCTGACGGGTCGGAACTTGCGAATCATTCATGATAATTCGCCCAACTTAGATTTGACTTGGAAAGTTCTTTTAAGGGACGTCCTTTCCCTTCCAAGCATTCTTTGTATTGCACGCCCCACTGATCCTCCCAAGAGATTCAAGCAATTCAGCAACGCAGCTGGGCCGCCTCGAAACGGCGGGCCTTGGCCTCGGGTTCCCAGGTACACGTTTCTAATGGAAGCCTTGTGTAATGAGATGCCGAATGAAGTGAAGACCAAAGCCATTGTCTTGCTGAAGACAGCCATTTTGGGCATAAAAGCAGAGAAGCGTTACATGTGCCCTGAACAAGGAAAGAAAAAGATAACCCTGGTGAGCGTGAATGGGATGGAGATGGTTACAAAAATAGAATAAGCTGCGATTCATTCTTTTTTTTCAGGCATGTGGAGGGCTTTCCGCCCATCATCCGATAGCGCAAGATGTCCAGCTGAGAATTGGTGTTGTTTTCAGACCATTCTCAGCTGGACACTACGACGAGACACAGGTACTGTAGATGTCCAGGTTTTCCGAATAACAGATTCTCGGATTCTGAGTTTGTCAACTTTGCGATTTCTTGGTGGCTGAAACCATAACTAAATCGACCAGTCCTCATGACCTACGTGCCGAGTGCCGAGGTATTTGAGTTCTTGCTTACCAACGCTCCTGAAGAGATGTGCAACCTGTGAAAATCCCAAAGATGCTTCTCAAGAGGCTTTTGTTCAGCGCCTGGAAGCACTAAAAGACCTTGCGCTGATTTTCCCACAAGTGCCTTGGTACGTGGCCATTCATCCAATGACCATTTTTTTCTATGGTGTTTGCAGATGAACAGGAGTTTCATGTTTTTTGGCTTGTTGCTTCATGTTTTTTGGCCGTTCATTCCTTTGGATGGTCGGATTAGCTTGTTCTGGAGGCATCCAAGGAGCTGGATATAGAAGATGAAGAGGAGCGTGCCCGTGCCTTTGCAAAAACCATGTTTGAGAGAACACTACAGATCCTATGTATGGGCATGTCTAACAGGGGGATATGATCCATCGTTGTCTTACCAAAAATCAACCCTTGCGAGGGCATGTTCAACTGAGGTAAAAAGATGCAAGGCAAAGTGATGCAGTCTATGGTGTCCTCCTTTTTATTGAAGTTGCTTCAGAAGGCTCAGGGGTGCAGAAGCACTGGACTGGTGATTTGTGAATCATATATCTATATATTTACATTATACTCGTACATATTTTCTGATGTTTAGCATATATGTATTCATATGTGCTGCCATTTCTTCAATCTTGGACTCTTGAAGCACTCTATACGAAAATCCAGTTTCATTCCAGTTTCGGCGGGGGTTTCCGGTGGTGCACCAGGCTTTTCCAATCCTACTGCCGGTCAAAGCCCTTGACCTTGAAGCTGATAAAGAGTTGCTTCGATGATGCTGGAAAAGGGGATGATGATGATGATGATGATGATGATGATGATGATGATGATGATGATGTTTACGGAAACGAGTTCAGGATTGATTGAAGCTGAAGTTCTCATGGATCAATTTTAAAGAATGGATGGGGGGGCATTTTGATCGATTTCAGCTATTGGTCACTTCTAAAGCGGGCTTGTCATTTAGTGGATCTCGTGAACAGGTATTTATATCAATGTTATATGAACATTCCGTTCTACAGCGTTATAGACGTACAGTTACGATCGAATGGACAACCATACATGTTTGCATGCCGTGATCGGACAGTTCTCATTCTCATTCTCGCTCTCGCTCTTTCTCTTTTCTTTTGTCACGTTCTCAATCTCTACAAGCGGTTTTGCAAGCTTATAAAGGAGGTGTCCACAACTTTTGCTTGCAGAAGGGGGTATTTTCTTGCGTGGATGCGCTCGCACGTACAGTGTACACATATACATGTCGGGGTGGAGGCTGCGGGGTGATCTTGCAGTTTCATTGATGGCAATGTCCTAGACAACGGTTTCTTCAAGGTGTTGCATCGGATGCAGGGTTTTAATATCTTGCTTGAGGCTGAAGCTGTTGCATCCACCGCATTTTCGAGAATCCAATATTGACTCCCTTTGATCCTTGGCGATTTGATATGTTTAGTTCGACCAGCATTGGGTTTCAACCATCATTTGCTAGTCATTGGAACCAAGCTCCGGCAGATTTGCCTTACAGATGGAAATCTATGGTGAATCACTTATGTCTTTGTAAAGATATAGTCTCCGAAAAAGCACAAACTCAACGTACCACTTGGTGTGAATGAAACATGCACAACTCGCATTTATGTTGCACCTAAGCCACTTTCCTGGCCTGGACAAACCTTCCCCATTTTTCTCAAGCCATCATTCTCAGCGGCGAGGTCATCTTGCAACGGCCGCCGCCAGCAGCTCACCTCGACCCATCTTGGCCTTGTTTCTGTGGTGAAAAAAGTTTAGGGGGGAGATGGGATTTTTTTGATGGATCTGGAAATCATGTGGTGAAGGCTAAGCTGCTAAACTAAACACCCTTCCAGTAGCTCGGTTTTTAGCGCGGTTTGCTTAAAAACTCCAAGGTTGGAAGAAATGGATCTCGGAGATCCGCAAGGCTTGAACCACTTGTGACGTCATGGCAACAACGTGTGAGTCACATATCCGCCTGGTATCATATCGACCTGACTATCTTGAAAATCCGTCGACCTGTTTGGCTATTTTTGTCAATCTGTCTTTCTTTCTGTCTATTTGTCTGTCGATCCATCTAACAACACATGTCTATATAATGCGTATTCATCCATTGATCATCCATCCGATCCATCCGATCCGTTCATCCATCCATGCATACCAACACATATACTTGTACAGGTATGTCAGAATTGATCCAGGCTTCTACTGGAGCTTCGGGGTGCGGTTGCAGGAACTGCTTCCGTGGAAGATATCTGAGCCGATTATTGACACATCTTTTGGTCATGTTTTTGGGCAGGCCTCTTCTGCGGGGGCTATGCTAGTTTTACGGAATGTATCTTGCATCATATATTATGTCAATTTATGATTTATGTCATATATTCAGAGATACTAGATATCTTATTATGTTTTCTCAACATTTCCTATGTACTCATGCCATTGTGATGGTAAAAATCAATGCGACATCGAATCTCCAGGCGATGGGGGTGGGGACCTGGAAACATCGCCCTTATCCTTGGCCATGTTCGTGTTGCTGGCGGAGCAGGCTGGGGAAGGATCCATCCTGTGATACATCTGCATTTTGTGATATCTACATAAAGACTTAGAGTTTCATGTTTGATGGAATTGTGGGCAATTTTCTTTGTTGATCTGCTGTGTAATGGCCATTGTAGTCATGTTGATTAAGGGGCATAGCACCAGATGTGGGTGCTGCAGTGAAGCTGTTGATGACCTTTGGGCACCGAAAATCACCTCCCAGGTCCCGCAGAAGATGTTCCCCTACATCCTGCCGCTTTGCATCTCACCATTACGGCGTGTGAATGTGCTCATGCGCAGTTGCTATGTGCTTTTCTGCAACGCTGAGGTGCCAATTGGGTGTGTTTTTGAGACGTAAAAGTACTCCCCCCGAAAACGAACGGCTGGAACCTGAAAATCAGCTCTTTGGAAAGGACAATCATCTTCCAAAGCTTCATTTTGGGGGTTCCAGCCGTTAGTTTTTCGGTCCATATGCTTTTGCATCCTACTTTCCAGTTTGTGGGTATGAGGTGCTGCCCAATGTGGTGAATCTGGCTGACTTGGCAGGAGGTTTGGAGGATCCCCAGGCCGGGGAGGGTGCTGCAATAGCTGCCATGGCCAGGAGATCATGGTAAGATCGAATTCCCATGTGCTTATGCAGACAATTGCTGGATTATAGATAGAGGATGATTGGGGATTGTTTTGATCAGTACTTGTATAGAGATCAAGGCGCTCTATGGGAGAACCCTGATGAGATATTTTTGCTGGGCAGCTCTTTGTCATTTTATCGTGAACATGCTACACTTGGTCGACCCGCAGTTGGATCATGAATTTGAAATCCTCGTTGGGGTCCGCATCAATGGTATCAAGATGTCACGGCTCAATGGCTTAATGAAACTTATGGTGACCTGTATGGCTTGGGGTTCTCTTAGGATCCCATGTCAGGCGCATGAAGGAGAGGCCAGGCCGAAAGGCCTCAAGGCTGAAAGTTTCAATTCGTTGAGAGCCAGGTGATGACTCCATCGGCAACATCGGTGTTGCCATGTTATGCCCATCGAGCGCTGCTGCTGTTTGCAAAAGCAACGCCGCTGTTTACGGCAGATACTCTGGAATCTTTGAAAGGCCACTTGGCTAAATGAAGAGTTTGGATAAATATTGAAATGGTGCAAGCAGGAAACAATGTTTTGCCATAGTTTTGATGCCATTTTTTTGACAGCATTTCTCAACAACGATATGAATCAGAGGGGTTATTGGAGCTACAATTTAAAACTGGTTCTGGACAGTAGGAAAACACATTACAACTCAACCATGACACTTGGTAGGCAAAACAAGAGTTCCTCTCAAACGTCTCCACCGCTTTGAGCATGCTATTAAGAGTCAGCACAGTGAAGTGGAGATACAAATTTTACGGGGAGCGCATTTGGAATCCACATTGCTTCTACAGCTCAACTTGCGGAACTTTCTGTAGTCACCTCACCAGGTTCACGCTGCCGGTGGCATCCGAAGTTGCTGTTCCGCCCCTTTGGCAAACACCAAGTGACCAGTCAGGGATCTTTGGAGATGGTAAAACTCCCAGCCTTTCAAATTACCTTTAGGGAAATCCTGAGAAGGGTGGAACACCCAGAATCACTTCTGAAAAAATTCACTTGCTTGGATTTACAGAATTGCACTCGGCGAAAAACCGTTGGATTGGCTTCCCGATTGATAGATGGAATCAATAGAATCCGGCCAGGATATTGGAGAAGTCATTGAAATCCATCGAAGATTCATGGGAGTGGATCACTCGTTTTGTGAGTGACTCCAATCGCATAGATTTTCTGCTCAGGAAAATTTTTGGATAGTCTAACATCGACAGATGATGTGGAACACAAGGCAAGGTTTGGAGAAGGAACGCGGGAATGCTGTTTTTTTTGTTGATATTATATATGTATTATTAAAAAAACTATACATATTGTATAAATCATCTATTGTAATGAATCTTATTTCTGAAGTTCTTGATTCATCGTGAGAGGTACAGTTTTCAACAATCTCCTTTTCCCTCATTTCAGTCAACTCTCCTTCCAAAGATGTTATAGAGGCCAAAAGATCTCCGGGTTTTTTCGTCGTGTTTGGTCGTCAGCCACCAGGCGCGCGGCCTGCTGTTCCGCAACTGCTCAGTAGCGATGAGAGGTTTTCGATGGCCTGCACGATGCGAACTGTACCTAGTAGCCTGGCACGAAAGGTTCCACAATGACACCCATCCAAGAAACAGAACTGGAATTTTCCCGGCCTTATTAAGGCCTTATTAAGGGATCATGGTGGTTAACAATCCCTTACTAAAGCGTTATTTGCCACAATCCGATGATCCTAGTTGTGTCCTGACCTTTATTTTTCATATCTTTTTGGTGGACAAATGAGAGCTCAAAGCCCGTTTTTTTCGGCTTTGAGTGGAAAAAACACTAGAGTTTGAAGCGTGGAATTGACATGGGTTTACCATGACTTCACCATGTTCTCCCCAAAAATCCCGTTAAGGAGCTCATCAAGAGTAGCCGTGTAGATGCTGTGATTGGAAGTGTGGTCACACTCTTCAAGGAGTGAACTTTGAGAGATGTTGGGAGAGGCGTGTGAAAAGGATCAACTTCTTTGGTGTTCCTAAGTATATAGATCTATATGGGTGTTTCCAAAAAAAAGGGGGAACCCCAAAATGGATGGTTTATAATGGAAAACCCTATTAAAATGGATGATTTGGGGGTACCCCTATTTACGGAAACATCCATATGTATATATCTTTAGAGTAAATATCGTGTAGGTCATTCTATATTATACCTTTCTACATTAAATCTATGGATGACACTCTTGTTAAAATCCGTCCCAGCCAACGAAATACTGCGTTTGACTTCAAGTTCTAAACCTCATGCAACGTATGACAATCTCGAATCTAGGGAGTTACAATTACAAGACACATAGATGCGCAGAAGCACAAGAAGTATGGGTTTGTATCCAATGTAGCTACTAGTTACTAGCAGTGTTCTGTATTTTTTTAGGCAATCTTCAATATAAGACGTATATGTATATATATATGTATACATATGTATCTATATTTGTATATGTATATATATATGTATACATATGTATTTGTGTTGCCAAGGCCTTTCATCCTTTCCATCCTTTCATCCTTTCGAAACGTCCCATGGATCGACGGCTTGTGGGTCGCAGGATGATTGGTGGAGCCAAGTTTTGAAGACTGAGAAGGAGCCGGAGCTCGTAGAGCTACGTTCGTACATTGGATCTCAACATTTGAATTTTTGTCGCACCTCCACCGGGGGAAAAAAACTTTTTAAAACTTTTTTTTCCCCAAAAGAAATGTTTTCATTCGAAGAAAAAATGGTTGTTCTTTTGTTGTTTTGTTGTGATTTCACAATGATGCGATCAATTATTGATGAGTACGATCTTAATGAAATCCAAACGAAGCTGCTAGCTGTTTTGTTTCAACTTTGCAGATAGGTTCTTGGGTATAGCGAATATCCTCCTCCAAGTGAAGCTGTTACGAGTCACCTGTGATGGGTTTCCAAAGATGATGACTTTACGTTCTATGCTTCATTCATTTCAGTTCCAATCAAGTTCAGATCTAAGCGAAGAGGTGGTGTGCTACAGATGAAGCATGTATGGTATTGTAGTATGTTACTATATGAGTATGGCATACTCCGCGGCTCTGTTTTCCTGACCATCAACCCTCACTCTTAGGCAGCTACTGAAGGCTGGGAGTCGTTTCGAGTCGATTAGATGAATCGCGGATGGTTGGAATAAGCGCATGTCCCAAGATCAGCGTTTTGCAAAGCTTCCTGGAAGTCGGAGATGAAAAATTCCAAAACCTCTAAAATGACTCCCGAACCAAAGTTTTTTGGTAGGTTGTGACAGCAAATTTACATCTTCAATGTTAGAGATGGCCGATATTTTGGGCAGTTACGGACGTATAGGGCAGCTTAATCTAAGAACAGCAATCATCGTTTCATGATGTCTAACGTTTTTGAAGAAATTACCCTTGAAATATCCCAAGTGTTAGCTTCCAGGTGCTGGAAGCTACATTATCAGGAGAGGTCCAGAGCCTTGACAATTACTTGCCATTTTTTTTCCCACCTGCACATTTTTGTGGTAAAAATTGGGGGACTTTGATTACTTGGGTTCTGAAACTATTCTACATTCATTTTGTTGGGTTCTGAAGAGGTCATCAACAGCTGTTATATGTGATGTTGCTTTGCCATGATTATAATGACACATGTTTTTGTTCCTTAGTTGGGGTAGAATGCCCAATTTTTCCAAACTCATTTTTGATGGCTTCGTTGGGAGAAATACGAGTCGCAAGCTTTTGTCGGAGGGCTCAGCCATTAGTTGGAAGGCTGAAGAAATATGACTTGATGCAGTTGTCGAAACCCGTGCATGGGGTCAAAAATTGTTGACCATCCAAGAATGGAACAGGAAGACCTCAAATCTACCCCCTGAAATCAGTGGTCACAAACTACTATCTAGCCACGACTTCAATTATGTCACTATGCCAAAGTGTTTTGGTGGCACTGCTTGCGATGTAAGGATCATTGATGCCATGGACACGCTGGCGGCTGCCCTCAACATTTGCCGCCTTGTGGCATTGACCAAAACACAGCAGGCATGGTGTCGTTGTGGAAGCGCTTCAGGGTCTTATTTCGGTAGGAGGATGGCCAACCTTCTCTCTTCCTTTTTTCCTTTGGCAGTCACCGGACAACCTTTCAACCATCTTCAATTGAGTTTAAGGAAATCGAGGAACATCTATGTGGTTTTAAAGATTTTTGGTGAAGCACAAGTTCGTTGCTCTAATTAAGCGACGCAGAAATTTGACGTGAAGCTGACAGGCAGAATTCATCCGTCAAGCTTTGCAGCCGGGAAAGCACTTGGATCTGGAGGCCTCGTGTCGTTTTTGGGTGGACTCGTTTAAACTTTAGCATCTGATTTTATACATATGTGGTCAATCAACTTCTGGTGTTGAGCCTTTTATGGGTATTCTCGGTCTTGGTAGTGTTGGTCTGTTTGGTCACTGTTTTCAGGGAGACGTTTAGTTAGTGCAGCAATTCGAGGCGATGTTGGCCAAGATTTCAAAGCAGATTGATGCAGAAATGAAGCTGTTGGAGCATGGAGATGGTTCTGCGTTGGCCACTGCCTTAAGTGAAGCTTCCGTCTCTTGGTTCAAACAATTCTTGCCCGGGTTGTTAATCCACTTTCATGGGTTTTTAATGGGCAATCCGGCAATGGATCCCAAATTTCCAAAACGGATCTTATTATTTCACCTGGGTGAACTACACTACCCAAAACTCAAAAGCCATTTTTTTTTGTGATATTTCGTATAGTTCTTTTGGTGGGTTTTTGCTTAGGTAAACCTGGAGCAAATGAAACGCCATCGTATCAGCATGGTGGCCCACCTCGTCAGCCGTGTGCGTGAGATTCTCTCAGACCGAGTTTGAAAAATCGATGCGAAAGAATGGAAAGCCGTGGTGTTCTGGGTGGTGGTTTCAAAGGTTTTTTATTTTCATCCCTATTTGGGGAAGAATTCCAGTTTGACTAATACTTTTCAAATGGGTTGAAACCACCAACTAGTGTTTTTTTTTGCCGAAATAACTTTTGCTATAGGGGGGTTCTGATTTCAACTGTAGGGGTGAGTGGTTGCAGATCTTTTTCTCTTGGGGGTGTTTTCTTTTGGCTTCCTTTTTGTGGATCTTTTGTTGGAATTTTGTGAAAGTGGAACACCATTTTCACAAAACGTTGCGGTAAAAGAATCACTCGAGCATGGGTTGTAGATATTTATTTGATATATCGTGATATTTCTCTACGGTTCCAGGAACCACCAGGAGGTTGTCTTACTACAGTATGGCTTGGATATGTTAACTTCATTTGCACTTTCTTCTGCTGTTGTAAGCGTGGGGAGCATCCCATATGACTCGTCTCAAGGTGAGTTTTTACCATCCAACTACCCCAGTAGCTCAATCGAAACTACAGCCTTCCCAAGCTTTTAAGATTAGATTTACAGAAAATGTCTAACCATGTATACTGTATACGTATTTATTCCTGTTGTGTGGGCCCTCCAACAGTCATGTTTTTTGGAAGATCACATAAAGGTGATACCTTTACCTACCCACAGATTGCACATTTTTGAAAATAAGCAGCCAGGCATCCAGACCTCGAGAACGAGGTGGGTTTCTCCAAGGAAAGGTTGCTGAGTTTCTCCAAGTTTTGGTGCAAGGAATTTCTGGAAGCTTTGCATTTTTCAAGCTGGCCAGAGTTTACCCACTTGTTGTGGTTGGGAGGTGAAGAGCGGGCCAGAACTTTTGCAGCTTTTTTGCTTCAGAAACAACTGGACTTAGACCCTGCAGGGCATCATGGTATCACAAGAGATGGTCAAATCGTTTAATCTTCGTCGCCGGGACAAATTTTTGATTTGGCGAATGGCTTGCAGCTTGACATTAAAAAGACTCTGCAGATACATATGTCATGCATTGTCAACAACCTTCAAGAATGTACAAGATGTTTAAGCAAAAGAGAACTCAGGAGTACATTGACATGATGACAAAACCAACATTTCCAACATGGTTCCAAGGCTTTCAACCCACCATATCTTTACCATAAAATCTACAATCAACCAGCAAGACAGCAACATCTTCACCGATTCACCACTGGAACGATTGACAGCTCTGATGAACTCTTAGCAACTTTGACAGCTGCAGGAATCGGAATCTGGGGGGGCTTCGAGAAGATGTCGTTGCGAAAATTGTGAGGATTTTTCCCAGTGGACTTTGGTAATATGAATTATATATATATGTATTAATATTATCTATATTAATATACATATACATTATACTATATATACACATCAATCTTCACCCAAGAAAACCTTTGTGTATTCAAGTGTATTCATAGATGTTTGAGCCTGAAAGGCGTTTTTCAACCGAATCGGCCGAATCGGAAGGCTGCAATGCGACGTGCCGTCGCACGGCTCACCTTGAGCCAACAAAATTGGAAACAAGTCAACCAACAGGTGGGGATTCCATGAGATTCTATGGATCGCTGGGCGAAAAAAAACAGCCTGGATGAATGAGATGCTTTCAATATGTTTTTTTTTTGGGGTGTGTTGGAGTTTTTTGGAAGTGTTGTTTTGTTTTTTTTGTTGTTTAACGTTGTTTTTTGGTGATACTCTGGGCTTTTTTTGGATTTTCCAGGATCTTCATGAATAATGGTAAACATCCAACATCATACAACAATAATTTAGGATGACTTTTGTTGAAAATGGACATTTCCATCTTGATTTTTTCTTCACCTTGAAAACAAGGTCTTGGAGGAAGTGCGCCGTGCGGAGTTTGTGGCTTTTGACTTGGAACTCACAGGTCTTCATGTGACTTGCCACCGAGGATCAGTTGGTTGGGCTAAGGCGAAGGGATGAAACATCTGGGCGAAACAGTGGTATTGTTTGGAATGTCTCATGAGCTGCATCATCCTTCTTTGTTTACCCTGACAAGCAGAAGGGGCCTATGGATTTGCAACTAGATTTTGCCATTGATCCTCTAGAATTGATACGACATGGTCACAAGCCATCTGCCCACAATTAACCGTTTTTTAGGGGAGGCTCGAAGATATCTTTTCAGTTTTGAAGCTTTGCTGAGCTGTGTCAAAGAGGGTTGACAGATTTGTTAGATTCCCTTCAGAATCACTTCAGACCATCAGACCTGAATCCAATTTGATTGCTGGGTGTGTTAGGTGAAGAACGAACGCTTCATTGGCGTGGAACGTTGTTATGGAGCTCACAGGGAAGGTGCAAGGACCTTTCTTCCTGTGCAGGCTCAAACTGTTTGATGCAGGGCTGATGGACATGTCTTCTTGGGCTGGAAGGGTCAATGTGGTTTGAAGAAACAATCCTCTGGACAAGATGGGAGTATATAAAAGAAGGGTTGCTGTATCCAGGGTGATCTTCCAGAAATGTCAAAAATCCTGTGTTTCCTGCAGAAAAAACAACGAGACATCCCTCACCTCTGCAGAGGTTGGGCTGTGTGCTGCGCGTCGGGATCCCGCGAAGAGCGTCGGGACCGGAGGGAGTTTGGATGTTGAGTCACCACCCCTTCGACCTCCAAAAACTACTTATGACACCCCATGGTATGCTGTATTGTATGTTTATTTTTCTGTGTAGTGTAATTTCCTTGTGATTCATCTCCCCACAAGCTGTTGTTTTACAGGAACTCCTGCCATTGGATCCTGTCCCCTGTGTCCTTGTACGTTTTCCCACAAAAAGTCGTGGCAGACTTAGCCTGGGGGGATGGGTGAGCTTGGAAGATTCAGAAGCTTCACATCTTTGAAAGTTGTAGGTGTCTAGGTTGACCTTGGAACCGAAAATGGGCAGCAACACAGGGATCGTTGGAGTTGTTGATTGGCATGCTGATGTTGATGATGATGATGAGGAGGAGGAGGAGGATCATCATCATCATCATCATCATCATCATCATCATCATCATCATCATCATCATCATCATCATCGTCATCATCGTCATCGTCATCATCATCATCATCATCATCATCATCATCATCATCATCATCATCATCATCATCATCATCATCATCATCATCCGTTGGTGTTGGATTCTGACGTTGAGATCTGCGGTTCCAAGGCAGAACATCATTTCTCGGTTTCAGCTGCTTGGCCTCAATTATTTTCTTGGTTATTTGCGTTGAGCATAGGTGGAAGAGAGACAATCGAATATCTGAATATCGCCATACAGACCATTGATAAGATGGACAGATGGACGGATGGCACCAGGGGAGGAGAACTTGTCCCTTGTGCATCTCAGGCCGCCACGATGGTTTTCCTGGATGAGAATGGCTTCAACTTTAACAACTGGGTCAGGCAGGAACCAGGATGGGCCTAAACCAACTGAGAATGATACTTGGGATCGTTGACTGCAAACACTAGGAGAAAAGATCCCCAACCAATTTCATCAACCAAAAAAATG
Source organism: Breviolum minutum Mf 1.05b.01 (assembly GCA_000507305.1). Taxonomy (NCBI): domain Eukaryota; class Dinophyceae; order Suessiales; family Symbiodiniaceae; genus Breviolum; species Breviolum minutum. The sequence continues at coordinate 47,886 of DF240544.1, forward strand.
CAATCTATTCAAAGATGGGACTTTGGATGGTGCACGATGTTTTACAAAGGACTAATTTACTAGTTTTTTTGAATTTCAAACCAGGATTTATATAAATTCTTTGCCAGAATGGTTTACGTACATTGTGTTTTTCTCCGGCAGGCATGGGCTTGGATGGCTTCGCCCATCTGATGAAGAGGTTCATATCCTGGAATCTAAAGTTTTCAGTTCTTGGGAAGGTGATGCGAAAGTGGTGATGTTGGTGGAAGAAGCACTTTGGCAGATTTGAAAGGTCCAGATATTTAAAAAAAGAGGGTGATCATAAGGCTGATCCTGCAACTGCAATTTAGATGACTTTTTTCTTCCTTTCTGGGTCAAGATACTTTGCAATGGCTCAGAATGAGGGTACTCAAGGAACCACAAAGTTGGCCATGTTTAGTCTTGCAATCATCTATCTTTGAAGTTCAATTATTTTGAGCCATGGTACTTCTCAGAGTGAGTCCAGCTTTCAAGAGATTGTTGCCATCAGCATTGGTGTCATTGGTGCTTAAGAATCCCAAAACCACTTAGAATGCCTGTGGTTTTTGATGATTTTGGTGCATCTCAATGGTAAGCTTCCGTGCACGGTAATGATCTGGATATCATTTGAACTTTGAAGTATATAGGACCAAACCTACCGAGGTTCGGTGGCTTTCATCTTGTATTTTTAAGTGTAAAATAGTTTTTTTTACAAAACTTTGAGGTTTTCATAGCAATTTTCAGGTTCAACTGTACTTTAGAAGCATTGCTGGGTTTTCAGTGGATCCCTTCATTGGGCCCCTTGGGTCCCAGGAGAAGCGTCGCAACGTGCAGCAGCGCATTGACGAAGTGCTACGCTTGAAACGGGCCGCGGTGGTCGCCCCGGAGCGACAGGAAACCGAGGAGCAGCCCACGCTGGAGATCCCGGAAGGCCCGATTTTCGTTGAAAAACAAATTCGGAGTTCTTGTTGCTCCTTTGGTGGGGGGAAAATGGGGAGGCGGGGGTGTGGAATTACCATGTAGGATGATTTTTTTTTTTTTGTGAAATTGGAAAGGGACTGTACTTGTTGGAGGACTATAAATCATTTCAACTGCCCAGAAAAGTCTCTTCTGGGCGGAACAGGTGATGACTTGGAGTTTTGAGTGTTGGATTGTTTGGGATCTTCGAACAGGTGGACCTTGGGGCAAATGAAAAGTATGAAAAAGTAGTATGATATTTGGCATATGCATTCGGGAACTCTTCTCCATTACTTGGCTACCACCATCATTTCTTTATCTGAAGACTACTGTAACCTGATTGCATTCTTGTTCACCTATCTATCTGTCAGTTTCCTCGAATTAGGGTACTGTACGCTTAAATAGATCTATCTAGGTAGTGGCGAAGGCTCTGATGTGTAGATGACTTTGATAGTTGCATTAGGAAGATGAGTTGAAAAATACCGGAAGACATGTACTCTTGAGCAAGCCTTGGAGGGAGAGACTGTGACTATTTCAACCTCCCTCCATACTTCCATACATCTATCACTATTAACAGGGGATTTTGAGATCAATAAATCTTTCCCTGAACATCCTACTATAGAGATCTAGAAGATATGTTCCACCAATCTATCACCATTTCCTTCCACGTTTTCTCAAGATTTCTGGAATGCTCAATCAAAGAGGTGCTGATCGTGCAGTGGTGGATGCATGTCGCAAACAAGTTCGTGAGTGGCTGGAGCTACTTGGACTGACTGGCTGACTGGGTGATTTAGAACGACATAAGCTGAGCTTACCTGAAAAAGTATAGTTTTAGAGGATTTCACCGAAATCTGGAAGATTTTTGCAGAGATTGGTGATTTATGACCAGATGGTATAGGATTTTACAGGGATTTTATAAGATTGTTAAAAGGATTCCGATTCAGATACGTAGAGGTTTAGATGGGTTGAAAAATGGGATGTTGCTCCTTGAGGTCGCCCACGAGCACACCCTTAGAGATTCCCATGGAAAATGCCTTTCAGAACCTTGGTGAAATTCGCGACGAGTCATGACGAATCATGACTCCTTTGACTCGGATCTGTGGTCACAAAGTTGCAACTGTTTGTTGGCATCCCCTTGCCGACCCCCGAAGTTCAAGCATCTTAGGGATGGCTAAAATGGACATCTTTGGACCCTCTTTCTTGTGTGGGTGCAGGTGGCAGGGGCTTTAAGAAAGAGGACATATAGATGTATATTGAAGGCTGTAGTTACATGTAGTTTTAGTTGTTTAGAGTTACTCAGCATATAGATACATATAGTCACATATCTTTACATACATTTCCATATGATTACATGTACTGACATGATGTTGCATAGAAATTGTTCAAGCCTATATAGATATGATACGCATAGACGAACTTGCCCAGCAATCAGGCGGCTATTGATGCATACCATCATCGCGCAGGCAGGTTACATGCTGCGGAAAGAATGTTATTAGAAACTTGAAACAGTGGCAGGAAGCCGATAAATCTACCGTTTTTGGCATTTCAAAATTTGAAGACGAAGTCGACTCGTCGAATGTCGCACTCCACATCCATCATCTCAGTCGATTCGCAGGAGTTTCCATCGGTGTACAGTCACTCTTCTCGTCGTGAGGGTGAACGATTTCTTTGTGCCTGCATCTCAGTTGAGTTTTGGACTCCATTAAACTTCAGCAAGCAAAGTCCTGGTGGCAAAAAAAAACACTGGATATTTTCTCTGCATTGTGCCGTTAAGAACTTTGACAACGGGTGACTCGGTGATGTTTTTTTTTTCGTCCCAAGTTTTTTGTTTTAAAACACTTCCTTCAGGTCTACAAATCTCAGGCAGGGCCGGAGTACCTCTAACCACCCGCTTCAATAGATTTCATATGTAAGTTTCAATACTGAATTGGTGAATCAATAAAAGACTGGACCGACACTTGATGATATTTACATATAAATTTACATACATGTTATATATAATATATACATATATGTATACACATGCATACACATCTCTCAACATATATATATATAGATATGTATACAGTTTATATACACATACACTTTCATATGTGATTAAAATTTAAGAACTCAATCCAATTCGCTTTCATATTCAAGAGATCTTCTGCAGCTTCCTCCCACAAGTAAGGGAACTGAGTCGCCAGGCGGAAGTCTACGAAGAACAACTTCGTACGCTTCAAAGTGAGATGGAGGCCATTGATGAAGAGGCTATGAATCTACCAGGGGATGGAAATTCCACGGGATCTCAAAAAAAATGCCACAAAANGCCACAAAAATCTAAAATCACTGATCATTTCCGAAATTTTGATTGATGGGATAAGGAAACTCCTCACATGGATTTGGAGGGAGGAAATTAGGGCGCTTCAGTGAATCAACGGCTTGATTTCATTGATTTATGCTTGTTTGATTCAATTGATTGCTTGGCCTCTTAAAGAGTCGTATGAAACAGACGTTTTAAAAACCCTCAATGTTGGTTTGGACACAGTGGAAGTTAGGGTATCCTGGGTACTGACAGGTGGGAGTCCGAAGTCTGACAGATGAGATCACCAAAAACCAGACGCCTTTGGTGGGACACAACTGTTTCTTGGCCTAGGGATGTGCAACAATAGATTGTTAATGAATGTTTTGATTTCAAAAAAAGACCATTCTTTTTAACTTGGACTTTAAAAATGGATAGTTTCATAGGTTTAATAGGATGGATCTAAAAAGGTGTAACAAGCTGTCAACGCGTTGTTGGTAAAAGTACTTGAGCTGGCTGCAAATTCGCTGCATGATATTCCAAGAGGAAAGTCATTGAGCTCATGACTTTCGTGCGCAATTGCGCTTTGGCTTGGTATTTTTTTGATGATGTATATGAGAGTTGAGCAAAAGGTCCATGAAAGGGGTTTCCTTTGCGTAAGCCTTTGGGTATGCAATTAACAGTCTCGGCTAAAGTTTTTTTCTGAAATGGCGATATTTTTTTTTTCTGGCTAAAGTTTTTGCGAAAGTTCATGTACACATGTCTAAATTGCATTGTAGATATTTGTACTTAGTGTTTATTATGTATATATGTTTCGTTTTGTAAAAACTATTGGTTTTTTTTTCGCGAAAGTTTGGCGAAAGTTTAGCTAAAGCTTGGCGAAATGGCCTTCCCTCGAAAGCTAGGTGGCCTAAACTGTGGACTTGTTGTGTCAGAACTGGCCGATGAAGGTGAGCAAGGACCAACATCTTAAAGCAGAACGTAAATGTTTAAGTGCAGCTGCCGCAGAATGAAGTGTGACGAGGGATCAGACGCCTGGAACAATTTGAGGATATCACACATCCACGTTTTTCTTCGAAATCTTGGCCAACATGTACCGCGAAAGAAAAACATGGAGTTCGCGAAAGTTCGGCGAAAGAATTTTTTGTTTTGGCGAAGATGACGTTTTCCAGATGAAAGAATTTAGAACAACCCTCATATGCATCTGCTGTACACACCAGATTGTCTTACTTACAATTCCAGGGTAGGTTGGCCAAATACTCAAACAGGTCTTTCATTTCACTCGTGATTCTAATCAGAACTGAGGTTTTTATGACTTTTTGCACCTCTACCAGACTTTCTATGCAGATCTTCCTGAAAGTATTCAGGATTTCAAGGTGCTTTTGTGAGCATGTGTGACCAAGAAATCGATTTTTTCCAACGAAAGAGTCGAGTTGTAAGGCGTCTTGGCTTCAACTCTTTCCGCAGACCTTGGACACCAAGTTTTTAGCAGAGGCCACCTGTGATCTCAAAGCAAAGGTTCAGCAAAAAGAGGAAAGACTAATATAGACACAACATCTGCAAGACCAAGAAATCATACATTTTAACAAGCAGATTTTCAAAAATAGCAAATATATGTATATGTATATACATCTTTTGGAAATGTTTGCTGCTACATGGAATTTTTAAAGGGAGTTTTAACGACATCCTTTGTATCTGCTGCCCTCTTCAGGCCCATGAGCTGCTGGTAGGCTTACAACCACCAGCGAATCTGAAGGGCCTTTGTGACTTCATGCTGCAGGTGGGTTTTGCCAGTGATGATGTGGAGGTTTCCCCACCCTGGAAGATGATGATGATGTCTGTATGCCACGGAATTTTCCTAAATGGAAGTAGTTTTATGAAGATGATACAATTTTTCTCAAGGTGTTTTGTAAACCTTGAAGATGTTTTGGATTCTTGTCCGAGAAATCTGGTTGAATCAAGTTGGAAAAATCGTGGGATTCGTGCATTTTTTCAGGCTTCAACCTCCGAGTCCTCTCCTGGACCTTTACCCTTGACCTTTGAGGTGTGGTATCTCCACATCGGATGGGGAGACTTCAGGTCTCGGTAAGCCTCCCGTTTTGCAGGTCAACAACCTGGAAGGAGTCGATTATCGCCTTCCAAACAAAAGCACCGGTGCAGGCCTGGCCTTTTTGGATGTTACGAATGGTCCCAGTGGTATGTCATTCAACTCCAAAAAGTTTTGTTTTTTTTTGTAGGAAAAAGCAAAAGCAAAACTTGTTGGGGTTCGAATTAGATTCAGATGGTTTTCATGTTTACTTATTTATTTATCAGCCTCCGGCTAATGCCGCCGGCCTTTGCTGGGCTTGAGATTGCAAGCAGCATGGCCAGAAGCACCACCAAAAGCAGCAGCA
>DF240544.1:53643-85835 GCA_000507305.1 Breviolum minutum Mf 1.05b.01
GTAAAAGCGCGCCCCAAAGACATTATCAGCTTTAGCTTAGACTATATAAGCAAAAGCAAAGTACAGACAAGCAATCCGTCATCAAGCCCCATTCCACTAGACACGCCGGCAAGGCCGGCGGATTTCCATGAAAGGAAAGATTTGTTGAGTACATCATCTTTCTTTGCAACCTCCCAATCCTCATTCCGAGCAGACCATCTAGGTGCGGTGGATGAAGACTCTTCCCACGAGGCGGGTTATGATGCGTTGATGACCTCACTGGTAAGGGACCTTGGTTTTTGGAAAGATGAAATGGATGGCTTGGAGATTGAAAGTTAAGGTGGTTGAAGATGATTGAAATCTCATGTATATCTTAGCCTCCATGGTTGTTGTTTTTTTAAAAAATTCTCAGCAAAAACACTCCATCAGAATCATAAGAGAAGCTTCATGAGAAAAACAAAACAGGAGTTCAATCAAGCATGTAAATTGCCTGACAGATATCTTAAGATCACTAGTGTTTTGGTTGCTGACATCCTTTCTCTCACTGGCATAGCCAAGGTCTTGATTCATCAACTGTCGCATATCTTGGGCAAGAAACGCATCCCTTGGAGCCAGGTGGATGTTTTGTTTTTTCAAATCTCAGATTGAAGCGGGTTGGTGTACAGAGTTGGCTGCTAGGGAGTCTGGCTAATTGGTGGATTAGTTGGTTGTTTAGTTGGATCTTTTTTCTGTTTTCCCGGGAGCATTTTTCCCCCAACAAAGGGGTGACAGTTGCTACAATGCCGCCAGTTGGATTTCGGGCCCTTGCGGAAGCGCCCTGCGAATGACTCCCGTCGCTCTTTGACGGAGATGCTTCCACTGAGCGTCAATCGTTGGAGGGCACAGAGATGGATGACTGGAAGACTAGGAATGTAAGTTACTGATGGGACGAAATTAGCAATCCCCATGTTGCTCTGAATTGAAGTCCGTTAAAGTGCAAGGCATTTGCACAAAGGGGAACTTTTCATTGATGGTATCAGCCATTCTACTGGGGCGGATCACTCGGGCATTTATATACATGTATGAATCTTCAAACTGCATATTTGAGATGCTTAGCTAGTATGAACATGTGTAGTTATGCTGTCATTGTAAACTGCCAAACGTTACAAGTTAGAAGCATCTTTCTTGTGCAGCATATCTACTTTAAGTCTTGTCGTCCAGTTTAGCTTCCAGTTCTTCTTATTCATGTTCTGATTCTGGTTTGCAATAGTACTCAGTTCTGTAGAAGCGTGTAGCATCAGTATAGGGCCTCAATCCCTACTGACTGCGCGCAGTGTCGCTGCGATCCAAACGAGCAAGGCATTCGTTTGGTGAAGGCCCAGCCCAATGTCATCAATCTGAGTGGACGCGATGAGGTGTGGAGATGGATGGAAAAGAATTTTAGTTCAAGGCAATGGTTTTTGGTGGCTCTTTGCATCCAAACAAACTTTCAAAACTGTATGAAATTTGGATTTTTTTAAAAGGGATATCACGGAGTTTGATGTTTTTCTATTTGTCTTCACCCCTAAAGTTTCAGTATTGCATATGGTAGCATTTTTGGCGTTTTGCAGCTTCAACGAGGCTGATATGAGCAGACACTTCCTGATGTCTGGCTATCCACCAAGCTGGAAGAAATGGGATTTGATGAAGGTCAGGGGGCCGATGATTCTGCTGGTTACGATGAATTTTCTTCCATGTGTCTTTCTTTCATTTTCCACCTACCTGAATATCCGACAATCCTTGGAGTTTTTGCTTTCAAAAAGTCACAAGTAGATACCTGTAGACCTGTAGCATGTCCAACTGGGGTCGATCTGTGGAGGTTTGGTCTCCGCTGTGGGTGGGGCTTTCCTACATCGACGACGGCTCTTGCTGGGTCATCGCAAGGCCGTTTACCTCCGTTCTTTTGAGCATCCCAAATGACAATGGGTGGTTTACATGTATCTTCTTTTTGGTTATTGTGAGTGAATCAATCGATGATATTCATACCATTAACTTTGGTTGGACACCGTTGGACTGTTTAGGAATGAAGCGGATGCCATTAGCATTCAAAAGATCTACAAGATGATCGAGGACGACCGCCCGTTTGACCCTGCCACCCTGCAGAGGTTTTTTTTTCCCCACAAACAACATGAAGTCCAGAAATGAGAACCGAACCACAAATCACGCTTGTTGGATTAGTGAGTGCTTCACAGAGTTTCTAATGCCAACATTTTTTCAAAGGGTAGCGCAGCTGGTACCAACGGATGAGAAGATGAGAAGTTTCCACCTCTCAAAGCTTCGACTGCCCAAGGAGCCCAGCTTTAAGCTGCAAAGCTATGAGGAGCATAAAGCAGCACAGGCACTTCATGGATTTGAACACCACAGCATCCACTGATTTATTGTGTGCCGAGGGCCGAGAAGAGTGAAAAAAGTCCACATACTACTACTAACCGTAATACCAGGGCCCCTGGTTTTCTGAGAATGTTTGAAAGTGGAATGGGGTTTTCATAGACACTTGCAAATTAGAAGCCCGGTCCATCAATTTTTTGCTGGGTTGAAACATACTCCATTCCACACAACTGCACTGACTCCAATGGCGACAGCTGAATGACATCAACATTTTTGTCATCAAGTTGTGACAGCCTCAAAAAATCCAAGCTTTGAACGACTTAACAGATTTTCACAGGGACTTTGCAGGGTTTGTCTCTGGAAGCTGGCTTGGAAGACATGTTACCACGCAGGCAGAGGCCTTCCCAGTCTCAAGCACCGCAAGCGAGTGAAGGGCCAAAATGTTGCACCGAATGCATCCAATTTGGATTTGATGTCGCATCTTCAGGATGTCGTTTCTTCAAGGTTTGAAGGATTTGTTTCTGAAAAGATGATGAACAAGCGGTCCCAAATGAATCCAATTTGTATCCAATGATCCAATCGCTTGCCAGGCGGCTCACCAGAGCCCGAAGAAGAGCCAGAGGTGGAGTGGAAGGGTGGAAGCAGTTGGTGCAGTTGTTGCTGCTTGGGTGGGTTGCAACAGGTACTTCAATGAAAGTGAGTTGCTTGATTTTCAACAAGTCTTGGTGAGTGGAAGCAGAGGCTGAAAGCATTGGAATCGGTGCAAAATTAGATCTACCTCCCCTTTTAGTTGGCGATCTTAGCGTTATTTTTTTTTTTGCAAGTTAGGAACTGCAAAATCGTCACGCTTTTTTATGTGTTTGTTTCCAAGTCAACTCATAGTGTACAAATCCCCACCCTTGAGTTGACATTCTTCCTGTTTCGTCTATTTTCCCACCAGGTTTGCTTACCCACTCGCCAGGCGTTTTGGGAACCCGGTTTTTTCCACCTCCAACAGTTGCATCCAAAACGGTTTTCGATGCCGATTTCTGCCGATTTAGGCCTCGCACCGCTCGAGTGACTCCGAGGTGGGGTGAAGCCATGGAATCCATGAAATGGTGACTTGTTGGAAGAGCTTGGATTTATGCATTTATATCAGGTGTTTATGATTTTAACTTTACCGTATTTTCATATGATTTAACAAGCCATTGAACTGAAAGTTATAAGGGTCTCTATCAATAAACACATGTACTGTAAGTGTTGTTAGGGCAAAGGCCAGGATGATAGAAAGAGAGACAATTTGGAATCATGTAGCAATCTATCAATGGGATTGGACGGATATAGATTATATTCAGTGTCTGCCAAAATTGATCATCTTTTTCAACTGGCTTTGATCAATCACCATTAATCAAACCCACACTTCCTGAAGTGAGACACGAGTCTCATCTATCGCAGCTTACGAAAAAACTCACGGCAGGGCGCTGCTTCTCTGCAACTTTTTGAGTCCGATATGCCAGAGGTGCATCAATTTATGTTACAACTTATACATCCATCAACTTCTCATGCGGTTTTTACAAAAACATGTCGTTCCTGTCAGGTCGTTCCCCCACCATGTATAGTGCGTTCGGTGTGGCACCCTAGGTCTGGAAAACATGCATGAAATGAGCCATGGGCCATGGGTGGTACTACACATACAAAACGTGCTCACAGGTAATATTATGAAGGTTATCATCACTCTCTTATCAGACTTTATCAAATTTTAAATGAAGAGGGCAGTTTCGTTGGTTTTTGCAGTTTCTAACGGTACACCTGTATCTGCAACCTAATTGTAAAGACCTTTGTTAAAAAAGCTGGCTTGTTACAGGTATCATCAAGCTTCTCTCGGTGGAAAGCTGTGACTGCTGCACTTCTCCGTTCCTCCAATCTTTGCTGGCTCAAGTCATCCCGCTGAACAACGAACAAACATCCCTGCTGCCAAAAATGTTCCGAGGGCTCTTTTCAGGCGTCGTGTCGGGCCATGAAAAACAGCAAGCAGATGCCAAGTCATGGTGTAACCTTGGAGTAGAAGCGACAGGAATGCTAAGTGAACGCTCATTTTTTTTGGTGATCTCAAAGAATGTAGTGCAAAGCTTACACAAAAACTGAAGCAAGGCAAGTATGAAAGAAGGTTTGGACTAAAAGTTGAGTCCACACAGCCACTGTTACAACTTGCTAATTTGTATCTATTCTTAACATGATTTGAAACCATTCGGCTTAGGGATGTTGGAAACAGCCCGGAAACCTCAGGCAGTGCCAACAATGATGCGATCCAACCAACTCAAAATGCTGTCAGCCCAGTGCGACTTTTGGTGATCCAAGCAGATGACTATGATTGGCCAGTGTCTTGATGGATATTGGCAGAATGTCCCATGGAATCCATTGCCTGCGATGATGTAGTTGATGATGAGAGATGATGCTAAGCAAAGTTTTTTTCAGATGTTGGAGCTCAATGAAAGTTTTTTCCATCTGATGTTGATAGCTGATAGTCTTTTTTTGAAGCTGGTGGAGCCTGGTGGAACCCTGAATTTTGAGACACCCTGCCCTATGGCTTGAGGCAATCTTGAAGGGTACTACCTTGGCGGATGGACGTCCCATCGTTGTTTACCAAACAGGGTGGCCTGACATCCATGTGCATTGCAGTACCTACTCCTCCGCACAGAGCCATGGATTTACACTTGAACTGTTTGAGCATATAAGTTCTGTAGAGGTTCTAAGTATTTCAAAGTTATATTTGGTCCAGCTGACAAAGTTTTTGTTGACAAACTTTTTCATCATTATGGCAGTATGACCAGTCTGAACAAGACTGCTAGCTGTCACAGCCGTTGCGAGAAATCAGAGACTGCCTTAGAAGAATGGAGGATATTTTGCCTAAAGCCAACAGTTTGACCGACCGAGCAACCATTCTTGAAAATATTGAAGCCAGTACCTTTTGCAGGACACACTTTGGAATCTTAAGTTACATATGGGATTTCAAAGAATGTATAATATATATATATATATTACTTTTTTTTCACTGAGAGCATTTTCAATATTTAATCTGTGAACTTGTATGAGACCATTAGAATATTTTCCAGGCAGTTTAAATCTTCCATCTGCCTCCACTTCAGGACCTGTGTGGAGATCTTCAATCTGGCCACATGTGCAACAGCACCCGAAGGTCTACAAAAAGGTCGTCGCATCACAATCCAACCTGATTTCGTGCTGGTCCGGAACGAAGTGATTTTTGTCTGATATCATGTCAGTAGTTTTGGTATATCTTTATCAGATGAGGGAGGGGACCCAGGTTAAAATTGGTTTCAGGGTTTTTGTTGGTTGACAAAGTGTTATTATTGTGAAATCCCCATTTGGCCTTCAGATGACATAGCATGCTTGTTACCGCGGGCATTTAGGCCTTAAGCTGATTTGGCACGTGTATCCGGAAAAGGTGTGCGCTTACTCTCCAATTGCTGTGCTGAGTGGCCGCCTTTCCACAGTGGTAGCGGAGCAGACCTGAGATCCTTGGACATATTGCTGGTGGGCAGGGCAACATCCTCAACTACTTGGACGTGGACGGCTGGACATCTTCTTTGTACTGGGCAACTTTGAGCAGGTGCTTTTGTAACTACTTCTTCCTTGGGTGGTGATCTACAACTTCTTGGCGAACTACCTGAACGGCATCGGGCTTAGCATCTTGGACTATACCTGGACGGCGTCGGGCTGTGCACTACAACTTACTCTACCAGGACGACTTGACGGAGGACTTGGGATGCGGTTTTAGTGAATCTGGCTGTGATGTCAATATCCCACTTTGGGATGGTCGTGCTGACTCCTTAAGGGAGTTCCAACAAGACGGTGGCATGGTGGCTTCACTCCATCAACTTGGAGAGACGAAGGAGTTTAACCTCGCTTTGCCATGAAGCAGAGGGATGCGGCGAAGTCTGGTGAAACCTTGACCCCCACGCCGGCCAAGTACGACACCGGGATTATGGTCGGGCGGTCGGCGACGGATAAGAAGGGCGAGTTGAGAGAGGTACTACATGCACACAAGGAGGGCTCCAGGTGAAGCCGTCATGCTCTACGTTACAGAATACTACTTTGGGAGCTCAGACGGAAGACTATGCTCAGTGCAAGAAGGAAGCACTCCGGTTGTTCAAGCGAGTTCACCTTGGTCAATCTGGGGTTAACGGGAGGTAAAGGTCCTGTTCGGCGGCCTGGATTGACATCACAGGCATTGCAGAAGTTTCGCAAGGGTGGATTCTCTAGCAACAGCTCGGCACCATCTACAGCGAGTACATGGAGTAGAAGGACACCATCTTCGCGGTTTTCCAGTTTTGTCAATGCGGCAGATCAGCAGAGCAAGAAGATGGATACTATGAGAATGAGGCCTTGCCACTTCAAGAGACTGTTGAATTGTTAGCAACAGAACTTGAAGAAGCCGCTACAGAAGGATGTGATGAAGAAGAACTTGCCGGTCTGGAGGAACAGATCGATGGTGCGGTTGAGGCTTTGGTTACCCTACGTGAAGCGCGTACCCAAATCAATTCTATGAGGAGAGACAGGGGCTTCAAGGGACCTACGTCATCGTCGAACTCTACGAAGAACACGAAGGATGAAGGATGAAAGGGCTGTGGAGCAAAGGACCACTGGAGAGGAGATCCAGCTTGTCCCAAACGTGGCCAAGGGGGCAAGCGAGGAGGAAGAGTTTCAGCAAGGATCTTCTACGAGTTCCATTGGTTCCCCAAGCCGTGGTGATTTTCGGCCTGGCAACAAACCCAAATTTGTGAATGTGTTAGAAGCGAATGTGGTTGATTTGCTGTTTTTGCATCCGCCAGTTCAATTCAGAGAAGTTTCCTTTGCTGAAAAGGCCGAGATTCACGAGATCAACGTTGCGGAGTCGCTGGCGGTGGCACTGACAACTAGTGCTACCAGACCTTCGGACCAACTTCCTGTGGATACAGTCTACCAAGCAGCACTTCACTCAGCTTGTAACAGATCATGTGCTGGAAACTTATGGGTTCAAACAATGGTAGAAGCTTTGCAGTTTTGCGCCCAAAGGATCAGAGATTTGGTTCAACGAGTTCCAGAACATGAGATGCTCAAGTTTGGCAATGGTGGGAGGTTTGGTGAGCGGAGAGAGAATTCGTCTACCAGCTATCATGGATGGAGTATACTTTTGATAATTTTGATATTAATCAGCATTATATCCTGTGCATCACTTGGTTGTTTTCTCCGTAAAGATCTGCTAGAAGATTTGGGCGCAGTTTTGGATTTTCATGGGAAGAAAGTTCAATGGAAGATGTTGGCCCCCCAAACATTGGATGAAACCTTCAAGAATGAGAGCTGGGCATTTTTTGATGAACCTACTACCACGACGTCTTGAAACATGGCCTCAACTTTATCCCAGTCTACCATGGACTGGGCTTGGTCAAGCGGGAGTTTGTGAGGTACGAGATTAAAAGTAGGTTGAAGTTTCGAATGAAGCAGTTGAGACATGAGAATGTAGGAGGTGAAGTGAATGTCATGGATGGCAACCGCATGCACTTTGCGCTGGAGCACCTCATCTCAAGCTCGGTGACTCGTTGTGATGTTGGGCGGTCAACTTCCCGTGACTTCAGCGGCAGGGCGATGGAAGAGGATGGTTTGCCGTTTTCGGGCTCACTGCGTTGGCGCCTGAAAGGAGTGATGCTGTGGATGATCTAGAGACCATTTCTACGAGGAGGCAAAGCGAGATTGGGGCTTTGAATTGGTCTGTAGGAACATCAACTACAAGGATGGTGGCATCATGGTAGTGTCTGATGCAGCGCTTGGAAACGTCAATGCTGCCGGAGACTCCATTGTACCTCCCTGCCCCCACGAGAAGGTGCACAGTCAGAGTTGCTGCTGTTAAGCTATGTGACAAGGCTTTGATGGAAGGACATTGGGGCAGGTTCAACCTCTTGGACTTGAGATCGCGTTGGAGGATTTCTTGCGGAAGTTCTCGGAGCTGACGTCACAGCGAAGGATGCATGGTTTAAAGTGACCAAGGTGCATTTGGTAGGAGTGACGGATGCCAAGGACTGCCACGACAGGCTGACAAGTGACACAGGCTTTGGGACTCAGAGTCAGAAGAGCTTGAGTTTCACCCTGGCCACTTCGTCAGCAACTACGTCGACCAAACACAGGATTCAGGTGGATGGCAACCATGAACATGTGAGTGGTCAATTGAGTCCAACACTGAATTACCAAGACTTGGAAGGGGAAGAAGGCAAGTGATGTTGCTCAACTACTACCAGGAAGAGGACTTGAAGTTCGAGACGAACAAGTGATGGAGCATGTGAGAATGCCCAATGTGGCACTTTCGTGATGGTGTGGGCATCCACGTTGCCCAAGGTGCAAAGAGCTATAGAAGCCCTGCGCCTCGTTTTGCAATTAGGGATGGCTTTCCCTTTAGATCACCTTTGGCTGAGTACCGCTTCGGGAGAATTCTCGAAGAGAAACAAGACTTGCGGGATCTCGCCAATTTGCAAGCCCAGATGGAATCACGGCGCAGGTGATTGGTAGCTTTCTTTCGGCCATCTTCAGGCCACTAAAATAGGAGGTATGTGAAATCCCCATTTGGCCTTCAGATGACATAGCATGTTTGTTACCGCGGGCATTTAGGCCTTAAGCTGATTTGGCACGTGTATCCGGAAAAGGTGTGCGCTTACTCTCCAATTGCCGTGCTGAGTGGCCGCCTTTCCACGATTATAATTTGACATCATTCTACCACAAAAATGTGATTTCATGTAAATTGCTCATTCATCATCTTGACAATGAAACCAACTGCTCTGATCGAAAACATGTAATCAACAACGGCTAGAGCAGATATTGAACCTCTGGTGAGTCCTTCACTGCCATGCTTGATCCAAGGAAAACGCCATCCTTTGATGGCCGTAGCAAGCTGAACGGCCTGCTCTTTGCAGGTAACTTGGCCACTTAGGGTTCCGTAGCTTTTGGTTTCACTTGAGGCACAAGTAAGATTGTTTCCTTTGATTTCACAAACCTTAGCAGTCCCAATTTTGTATCCCTTGATGGCCATCTTGACTGGTGCTACTCGGGTGCTTGGGCTAAGGTGTTCCATGTATGAACTCCTTGGAGTCCATCATGTTGTTCTGTGAGCGACCCGTAGTGCAAGGCTTTTTGCATCAGCAACAGAGGCGTTTGGGCAATGACTTTCCAGTTGTGCCGTCCCTTGGCCCGGGAAAGTGATTCTGTCATGGCCAAACCCTTTGTAATAGGTCAGATTTTTGCCTCAATTTTCTCAAGACAGGAGGTCATTTTGTTCCAATTTTCCATTCATTCACAACATCAGACTGTCGTTTGTTGGTCGGGTGGCCCAGGCAACATTTTTGTTCGTCCTCCAAGAGTTTGATGCGTGACAGCCCAGGATGTGAGGATGTGAGATGGTTAATGAATATTATTGATAATTCTTGTTGATAGCGAACGTATCCCATCAGAACACACCAGCACTTGAGATGATTGGATTTCTCCCATGACGATCAAGGTATGGATATACCTTCCCAGCAGTTGTGAAGGTAGGTTCTGCACATGCGGGGGTGGGAAAGATGAAGATTACAGAGCCTTGGCTAACGGCAAATCATCTCCATATCTCTCACAAAGTCATAAGAGATAGTCTGCTAACCAGTGAGTTGGATCGAGAAGGAGGACTAGGATCATGTGGTATCTAATTACTCACTGTAATCCAGTGAAGAAAATCAAGTCGAAACCTGTTGCGGCTCTGAACAGCTTCAAATTCACATCATTTGCGATCTCAGGATTACAGGCAAATGTCCGATTTTCGATCCATTCTGGAAATGATGCCCGATGAACACTGTATGGTGGAACCTTTCATTGAAAGCCAAGGGGATTTGACACTTGGAAATGCACCCAAAAGAGTGGAAACCTTTCTGATTGTACCGGTGGAGTGATAAAAGGAATCGAAACTTTGTCCTGTTGCATATCCACCTCATGTGGCATCAATGTTGAATGCATAGGCGGACCATGTGAGGACACTTCAACAAGAAACCATCATGAAGCGAAGTGGTAAGGAGAATCCAAAAGATTGGTTCCCACTATCGTGCTTTCAAACGGATTGGTAGCTTGGCCTGAACTATGAAAGGCTTCACCTTTGTACTTCCTAAGTGTCGCAATACGTTTATACGTGTTTGTAGTGTATTGTAAGGATGTGAGGAACTTAGAGTGATTTTTCCATCTTGACATGTCATGCAGCTACCAAGAGCAGTTTTGAAGTGTTGGATATGTGCCAGCGGACATTCAGAATGGAATGAATCACTTCAAAAAATGGCGCTTTAATATTTCTCTCCTCTTCTTAAAATCTACATTTTGGTTCTTGATATATGACATGTAGCGTATGACATATCTTCACAAAGAAACTGTGTCATTCGACACGTTTTGCTCCGTTCTTCCCCGCCTTCCAGGTATCTCTGGGGACTGGAAGACCAATACCTGCACGTCCATCATGGATGAGATCGAGTGCACGGAACGTCACATGACTCATGACTCACACCACTCACATGATTAGAACCCTCAGAAATCTTCCCTGTAAAAGGACTTGAAGTTGAAATATTCAGGTCATGAAAGCAATCTTGCAGGGAAGGAAGATAATGACTATACAATTGTATAACTCTGACACAGCATTTTGTTCTTGAGACGTGTAAGGCTACCGGCTGTGGGCTGACGTAGCAGCACAACTCTTTGGTGGATTGGATATCCTCACGGTGGATGCCATCATTGAAGCAGAGACTGGGAAGGTGCGTAACAAACTAATCACCGTTTCGCAGCTATGGAAATTCTATGGAAAGTTGGAGTATCTTAAAAGTGAATAAAGGTGATATTTTTAAAAATCTCTACTTGCCCAAGCCATGGCCTTTTTCAGGAAATGATCTTGGAGGTCAATGGAACTTCTTCGGGTCTCCATCCAGATAAAGCCGAGGACGGAAAAAAACATAACGATGGATGAAAGGAAAGGAAGGATTGGATGCGTTTTTTGGGACATTGATTTCTGGCCTAGTCCTCCCATAAAGGCGTGCGGATGACACACACTTTCTCACTGGAACATTTTTGGGTGTGTTATTCGGGCTTCTGGGGTTCTAGTTGACGTGAGCCTTTCCCATGTCAACGAGATGAGACTGCACGAGGAAGACAACAACTTCATCAAAGAGCTACTTCTTGAGAGAATGAATGCTGCATTGTGTGCAGGCAACGTATAGGATGACTTGATTTCCCGCAGTGCCAATCAGGGTTTAGAGTATCTAGCCCTCAACCCTGATGAGCATGCCTACCTTGTGCAGTTTCATGGTGACCATGAAGGGAGGTAGACATGCTCTTAAACTGCTTTCTGATTTTTGGGGGGAGAAGAACTCCCCCTTGTACAGTGAAAAAAAAAGGGCAGAAGTTGCATCAAAAAAAGTGGGCTTTGAGAGATCTCACAAAGGCAGCGGAAAATTTGAAAATTTTTGGATTCCAACCGGTTGGCTCAGGTGGTGACATGGAACGATTTGGGGGAGGACCCTCCAGTCTTGGTGCAGGTTTGAGGGCCCAATTGTTGGAGACACACCAGTACCGGATGATGCTGGTGGTTGGTTGGTAGCTTCAAACTGTTTGATTCTGGTTTCAACACTTTTTCATCATTGCATTTGCAAGTGGGTTCAAACCACGAAACTATGATGTGATGTCAGGTGACAAAGTTCCCCCGAACGATAGTCAGGAAGACCTCCAAAATGAACTTATGTCAGGTATTTTGAGCTTGGAGAAATGCTTTAGGCAGATTTTAATACGCATTATGATGCATATTATATGTATATCTATTGTAGAATAAAACAAATATGCGTATAAACAGTAAAGTCGTACATCTTAATCTTTTTTATCTAAGACGGTATGCTGCTGGGATAGTGACTTTGAACTTAAAGAACGGCTCAAAGGCACGGATGTTTTCGTGAAAGAGAGCAAGAAGCGAATGAGATACCACAATCACCGGTCAAGCTTTGCTTTTTGGGGTACTTCTTGCAAGATACTGCATGATCTTTCATGCTGTGTGTTCGCCCGTTTTGCTGCCATTGCTATGTGTTTGGAAGTCAACGCAAATGTTCATGAGGTCTGTAGAATCGGAGGTTGGATGTTTTATTCATGTAAAATAAATGGGTTGTCCTTCTCATGTGACCGGTAGACAGTCAAACACATTTGTTTTTCTGCCCAGACTTCCACTGATGTGGTACATGTCGTCCAAAGATGCAAAGGCTACGGACCATCCGGTTCATCATTTGGCTTCGCCCGGCTGTTAGTGGGATTTTTTTCTTACCGCTTGCAAGGTGAAAATTTTGGGAGATCTTCACAGATTTTGAGAAAATCAGATGATTCATGCACTTGAAGAAAAAATGATCCTGATATCTTTTTTGCTAAACAGAATATTCGGGACGACAAAGGCCCACGCAGATTTCGACAGCCTTCGCCATCTCCAAAACGTTTGGAGTGTGGATGCACAGTGCTTTGGGTGTTTTCAAAAATAGGGGTACCCCAAAATGGATGGTTTATGATGGAAAACCCTATTAAAATGGATGATTTGGGGTGCCATTATTTTTGGAAACATCCGTTTACCGGATGTTTCGTTAACTGTCCCTTTTGTCGACACGACAACTTGGAGCCATCAGGATCCAATGCAGGTACCTGCGTGTGTTGCTGGCATGGGTTTCGGTGCCTTGTTTTTTCAGGTCCATTGAAATTGAGAAATCAGCAAAGATGGCTTTTTACTTTTGATGGTGTTTGTTTAGTTTGATTGTGTTTGTTCAGTTTGTTATATGTATTTATACATATTTTCTTTTTCGATATCCATATCAGAAACGAAGATCTGAAATTATGATCAAGTGCGATGCCCAAATTCTTCACGTATGTGTTGGTTCCTGGGAGGCGTTGCACACATGTGAGGCACTATCAGGTCACAGGTCGTTGAGCGTTGGTGTTGAATGATCTTTCGATCGGCTTTCAGTGCGAAAAGCACTCGTGAGTATCTTCCATTCCATGGGATTCAACAAGAGAACAATCCACCTAGTCTTGGGAGATTGCTGGAACCGGCTTGCTGTAACCTTACCTATTAAAGTTTCATTTTGATACTCTCAATACCAATTCATTGCAACAATGATTACTTTTGAACCAACCATCTTACAGCAGATTGTTGCGCCATGGCTTTGGTAAGCTGGAAGACAGCCCGCATCACGAGGAAAGGGGTAGAATTGTCACTTGGACTGAAGATACATTCAGATACATCATGGAAGCATTTGCCAGACCTTCGAGCTCATCAGAATGGACATGTTTCCATCCCTTGCAACCTCTAGAAGATGAAATCCCACCAAACAAAGCTGATGTATATTGTGTTTTTGTTGATAATGATGCTGTGTCTCAAGATCGTTTTTCTTCGTCGCAGAGTTCACCGGACAGTGCACCTGGAAAAAATGGACAGGATGGGGGACACAGCTGGAGTGAAAGCCCATGGGGCTGATGATAGTTTGCTTCAAAAGTGTCCATAAGGCCTCCAGTGTTCAAGTATGAAACGTTTTAAAAAGTGGGATTTCCCATTAGGACTCATGACTCATCGCAACCTTTGCAAAGGCTGGAACGAGGCGACTGGCTCAATGTTTCTCAGCTGCATTGGGGAGGCATCATTTGCAAGCCAGTGGGATCCATGGGTCACTTGAACTCAGGATGAGGTCATAACCTTTTGGCTGGAGTATTTCAGTACGGCTGCACCACCTGACACTTGGAAAAAGTTGTGAATACAAACTGCTTGATGGAGGTTTTTTGTTCAACTTTTCAATTTTCTGGATGGTGGGGGTCTGAAAGAGTGGCAGCCTTTGAGCATCCCGAGGACGGCTTGGGTAAACCTGAAGATGTGCTGATTCTCGATACGGTGGTAGCCAATTGGCCCTCATGCTGCAATATGTGATGAGTTGCGGTAGGAAGAGATGACACAATGAGTTAAAGTGGCAGATCTTGTTGGGAAACTTTTGATATGGTCCCTCAAACATGATGATTGGAATCATTTTTCTTGTTCTACCATTCTTCTGCTTGGTTCTTGTGCCTTTGAATATATACATCTACTATGATATTGGACTGAGTACTTTCGAACAAAGTCATTGCATGAAGCCATCGTGCAAAAACCAACAGCTTACATTCAAGCTGCGCAACCTTTGCAACCTTCGCATTCCAGCTTTGTCCAATTTGAACCTTTGTGCACCGAGGATGCTGTCCGAGGATGATCCAGAAGATCTGCAAGAGGGTCTTGAACCCTGGGAACTTCCAAAGAAACGTCTTATTCTAGTTCCCCTGGCAGACCGTGAGGACTGTTGTGGAGTGGGCACTTTCTCATGAAATGGACTGGATCACTTTTTGATAATCCAAGTGGCCAACCTTGCTGTTTGGAAGAAGGTGATAATATGGATTTTGTTTTCATTTTTCTATATTTTTCTTGTACTGGAATACTCAAGCGACTCAAATGAACGTCTCCAACCTGGATCAAAATTATTCCAAGAGCAAAAGTAGATCACCAAAAATTTGTGTTTCCAGTGTGCCACGCAGGTAGTAGGGAAAACTCATCTTGTCCCAGGACAAAGGTGATAAAGGCTACCAGGGGACACACTGGGCATTGCTGGCCCTGGAAAGACATGGTGAGGCACAACCAGCAATGTGATGTCACCAAGTGAGATTCAAAGGGTCCGAAAATCATGTTTTTTGTGTCTAGCTGCTAAGTTGACTCCCACTAGGAGCTTCGTGGCTCCTACTATGATTCTATGGGCATCCTGGTGTGGAATGGCTGAGCCAATTCAGATGTTATGAAACACAGTGGTAGATTTGTTCATGATGGGGCCTGCTACACTCTGTGTAATAGTAATATCATGTACTATCTAGCATTGTTATTATCAATGGTTAACAATTCTCCTTCACTGTGATCATTACTTTCACATACTTTCACGATGATTATAAGTCATTTTATTATATTTGTTTCGCTGCCGTCAGCGGTGGCGTTGTTGTCGTCATCGTTGTGGGTTGGGTTGTGGGTGTTGTTCAAAGGCTGCTACAACCAATGCTAATGCTTGCCATCTCCAGTATAAACCGCGAACTGATCTTGTGCTGGCCTGAAATTTATGCTAGGAATTTGAACTTGACAATCTCCCCGGAAAGCAAATCACCTTTCCTTGGTATGTCGTGAAAGACCAGATGAAAGACTTCAGCAAGGACACAATACACTCTTCTTACTGAGTGCCTTCTTCACTGTTGCCTTACAAAGTCAGATAGAATTGCTTTGTTTTGCTTTGTTGCTTTACGCACCACCATAACTCATCATAGCTATCACAGAAACGAATCTATCAAGACCTTACTTTCCCATCTGGAATCGACCTTTAGCATTGTTTTGCGGTGTCCAGGCACTGCCAATCTCCTCCTGGCACAACGCTTAACCGAGAAGCTGGCACCGGGAGTGAAGATTGAAGTGGCCGCAGCAGGGAAGCAGAAAAATGCTTCTGATTGTGGAATTTTTACTTTGTTACCTGGCAGGCAATGATACTCTTCTACTTAGTCTTTTAGACAAAGGGGAGCATGTAAGAAATACATACCGGACCTAACTACCTTTTTTGAACCCCTTCATACTTTTCTGCTGATGGATACTGAAACCAGTACTCTGCATGAGCCGCTTGTATTTGTTCTTGGTTTTGGAGGTTTCGGCATTTTATAAGCCAGGATGTTTACAAGACTGGTAAGGCCACTTTACCTCTGATGGAACTTTCAATCAAGAAAGCCTAGCCTAGACTATATAATCTACCTGGGATAAGACAACACTTCTCACTTAAAAGAAGTGATCAAGAAGACAATACTATCAATTAAGTTATGAGTTGAGATCCAATCTCTGAAGGTTGGAGGTATTCATATCATTCACTGGGTGGAAAGTCTGAGTGCCAAGGCTTTTCACAGAGGCCTTGTGTCGAGATAAAGATCCGAAAGATGTGACTCAAGTGCAGGCAGAGTGGGGCAGAGCAACGACAAGATGTTGGATGTTGACCCAGTTTTTAAGGTAGCTACCCTCCTGGAAACTAACATATCCCACCTATGGAAGAGGACAATCATCTTTCCAGCTACCTTTAAAGGGGATATGTTAGTTCCCTGCAGGGTAACTTATGCTAACTTGATGTTTGCTTTTTCACTTCTGAGCTCAAGCAACTCCTTGGGGGGATCTTCTTGAAACAATGCTTTTGGATTCTTGCGGCTAAGATAGTTGTAGGGTGACGTGGTGAATGTTTACACGCTGAGTACATGCATTTGACTAGTTCAAGCGTGATTTTTGGTTACCAGACAAGGCCATGAGATGCTTGGACGACATTGAATAGCTGCTAAACCCCAGAGTCTTGAATCATGCCATGTCCATCTGCCCAAGCTGACTTCCTGTTCCAAGTCAGATTTTTTGGGTGCTCAGACCATTTCATATGGGCCTTGAGGTTTCACTTAGAAAGAAAGTCAATTGATGTAGGAATCCTCAAAAATCACTTGCAACTGCAAAGGCTGAGGCGGCCAGAAAACACATGGCCAGCCACATCTGGCGCCTTGCGAAGAAAGCTGAAGGATTACAGACTTGGAGAACTTTTTTGGGCGTGAAGTTTGCCTGAAGGGAATCAGTTCTGGAGAGGAGAATTCTAGGACTGTCATGGGACCTAAATATAGAAGACTCCATATCTACCAGAAAGGGGTTGAGATCCCAACAATGCAGCTGTCGCGGCTGGATGCCAGTAGACTTGAATGTTTGCTTCAACTTCTGCAGAGTGAAACTGCTGCCGTTTTGCTCACAGAGACGCTTACCTTATTTCCCATGAAGATGAACGGAAAGTCCATGGTGATGGAAACTAGACTAGTGAAGTTGCCCAGTTCAGAGCCCACTGTGTCGCCAGCTGTAGCTTACTGTACTTAAAAACTCTGATTGCATACAGCTTGGTGTCCAAATCTCACAAAGGATGCTATGAGCTTCCAACGTCTCAGAAAGTCTCAGTTGAACTGTGATTCAGACCCCTCTACTAAGCGCTCCACTTCCGCAGAATCCAATCACTTGAGATGAATGATGAATGGAAATCTATATAGGTGCTTTCAAAATATTTTGGTATTTTAACCCTTAGCTTGGGGAAATGATCCAATTTGACTCATATTTTTCAAATGGGTTGGAAACAAACCACCAACTCGAAATCCTCTCAGGATAGCTGCATTGAACGACACCCCACAACAGCTCCCAGCAGCCATGCGACGAAAAGCCAGCCCGAAAGTGCGGGTCTCGAGGGAGCTGCCAGCAGAGCCGAAGCTTGAGGCAAGTTGGTGACTTGGCAATGTCGAAATGTCGAAAAAAGTCGATGGATTCGATGGTTGGGAAAACCTACCCGTAAAAATTTGGTTTGATGACCCAAAATTACTAAATCAGCTAAACAGGTGGAAGGTGCATCTAATTTCGAGGTATCAAGAGTTTAGGGTCTGGTTGACAGTTGTCAATTGTTTCGTTTGTTAAGTTTGGCACAAGTTCCAAGCTGAATGTTAGGGCTAACATCCCAGGTGGGAGAGCTTGGCATTTTGCAGATGCAGCAGGTCAACCAGTGACTTGGGGCTCCCAACAATTTGAGGAAACTTCACGGGGGAAATGGGAGAGGTTGGCACCAAAACCTGGTTGATTTTTTTTGGGGGATGATGGAGATGAGGGGTTGGGGTTGGCTGTTTTCCAGTTGGTTGAGTTCTGCAAAACGAGAACTGCAGGTTTTAATCTTCTCTGCACATGGGCATTGTTGCTGGTCTTCGTCACTGCCTCTGCCGACCCTTGCCATTTTGATGGAACTTGGGTCCCCTGGAAATCCATAGCTGCACCGGTAGGACAGATGCATGCATCTCTTGTTTGCGCATACACTGTGGAAATGCAGGATCAAAACTGTACGTATAAATATTTGTTGAGTCTGAGCATGACCTGTCCTTAACGCTGCTCGTTGCATTGATGAACAGATAGAACACCAACAGCATCTTCTATCTTTTTGATGCGGACAAGTCATAGATATTCAAAGCGCATCTTAGCCAGTTCATATCAGTTCATGGTATCCAGCAACGTTGGAGGAATGTTTATCCAGCACTGCATATGGCAAGTTTGGCCACGAGAGCATCTTTTCTGTACCGCCCAAAGTTGGATGGTGGCTGATGGCTCCTTGGCCCCACAAATGTGCCATGGAAATAGAGGGTTTTCTGCAGATAAAGCTATGAAGTCTTGCACAAGTTCCATGATCTCTGATGTTGGACAATCAAATTATGTTGTATGACATTTTCTGAATGATATGATGATACCAAATATCATGCCAGTCCCTAGTACTCCTTTCACAGACTTTCAGTAGACCATCTTCCTTTAGCACCATGACTGGAGGAACTGCCTGTCACCGTGGCTTTCTTGTTCTCCTTCTTTTGGCTTCTCGGCATTCAACGGAAAGGGCTGGGATGTTGGGAAGTCTGGTAGCCCTGTTGATGCCAGTGGAGGTGGAACCCACCCCCTTATGACAACGAAGCCCAAGGCTCCCTGGGCCACAAAAACATCATGCAGCACCTCGGATTTGTGCAGCAGTCACTTGGGCTTTGAAGAAAGCATTGATTGGCATCAAGGGGGGCGGGTTTTCACCCTTTTCACCTGAAAAAGAAACTGACCCTGATTTTTCCTGCCTCGAAAGTTGTGGGATATTTTGATTCATCTCATTCTTGAATGTCTCGCAAATACTGGAAGGATTTCCATATTTTAGGGACCCAACGTGGATGCTGTTCCAGTGGAGGTGATGTGTCTTCACTACAGCTACCGTGGCTGGATCTATCCATATCTGCTTCGTCCCTCGGAAATTGCCCCCTTGGGGCTTGGTCAAAATGTTGGAACACATCGTTGCTGTTGCATCAAAAGCTTGAA
Organism: Breviolum minutum Mf 1.05b.01; assembly: GCA_000507305.1. NCBI lineage: Eukaryota > Dinophyceae > Suessiales > Symbiodiniaceae > Breviolum > Breviolum minutum. The sequence goes on from DF240544.1 coordinate 72,947, forward strand.
AAACATATGAGAATTCGTTGAATTCACCTGAATGCCATTAATTACCTAATGAAATTTGCAAACATACATTTGAGCATTCAAAATTGCTGGGGTCCCAACCGTTGCCAACACCAGGTCCTCATCCAGGTTCTCGTAGCAATTTCTCGTTGATGCCTGCCTTGGGTGGTTGGTTGGTGACGATCACACATGGATATCTCAACGGAAGGCGAAATTGGGTGGTGGATTCAAATATCTCAGGTTATCTCAGTTTTTTTTCATTCTGTGGTGTGTGTGTGTGTAAGATGCTTCTGATTCAATCAGAATCTGTTCTCCGAGTTTTGCATAGTCTTTTGGTATGTGTGTTTGTTGTGCCCTTTGATACCCTCAGAGACGAGTCTTGTTTCCTTTGCCCATGATGAGCAGAGTCAGGTGGTTTGCGGAGCATGGGACTCATCTTCGCAGCACCTTGTCTCTTGAAATGGAAGGGTTCATAGATGGCCCAGTGGTCCACCTTGTCACACTTAGTAGTTTGATGATGGATTTGACATGGCTTCGAAATTGTTCGAAGCATCGTTTTTTGCTGAAAGAAAAATCGGAATAAATTACTCGCTGGGGAAGGTTTTGAACAATTTTCATGTGGGTGTAGCCATTTTTCTCCCCAACAACAAATTCAAAAGTTGGGACAAGTCCTTTGCTAAATTCTTGTCTCTAGGTTACTTGGTTTGCAAAAATCTGAGGCAAATCATGGTTGAAAGATCCAAGATTCCTCATGGGTTTATTGCTCTACTCCACGGGCTTTGTGTCTTTGGTTCCTTGGAGACAGCAGGACGGAACTTTGTAGGTGAAGTGAGGGATTCCAGCAAGACATATTCCCACGGTTGTTCGATTCCCAATACCCCAATAATCCTCCATATCTATTGATGTCAACATATCCCATGGCATTTTAAAGCAAGAACTCCTGCATTGTGGAACTATCGGATCCCTTTTTCATAGCGTGCGAGTGAAAAGTTATGCCCCTGCCATCAATGATCTATACTTTATATATAGCAGAACAGTGATGATCCAATCGTCAACAGCTCCGAATTTGACACCTGAAATGCTGGAAACCGTCGCCTTACCATGAGGTTTACCATGACTACTTGATGCGAGAGTTACGATCTACTCCCGGACCCAGGTGAATTAGGGAACCTGTTGGGTTATTTGAAACAGCAGGCATGGGTCATTTTTCATGTCATATCCATGTCAATCCTCATGGAATTTCTCTGTTTTTGTCTTTGGTTTTTGATTCATGTTCGTTCATATCGTTCAATTTGGGTGATGTATGGTGACATCAAAGGACCTCTCCCCAGAAGGTTTTTGGCAAGTAAGTCATTTGGGGGAAAAGCCAGGTTGCTGAATTATAATCTCAATTCACTTCAGGTGATTTTCATTGATTTGGATTGATTTGCATTCATATGTTCTCTCAAGTTACCTCAATTTCCATCCATCACCCATTTTACATCGCTGGGTGATGTCAATCACCTTGCCGTCCATGCAGGTATCGAATTCCACATGGAGGTTTTTTTGACTATGCGACTCAAGCTGTCTATTTTTGCGAGTATCTTGGTTTTTCTTTCGACCTTGAGGGATAAGAGATCCTGAGGCATTTCAACTTGCTTCTTTTCATTTTCATCATACTGTTTCATCTGTAATGGATTTGAAGCTAGTTGTTTAGGTGATTTGTTACATTCTGCACCTGCTATTGTCCGTGTTCTCATTCAAGTACAAAAAAACATCACTTGCACACATCACAGCAGTTTGAACATCTCCCAACCTTTGTTATGTATTCACCTCGAAAGATTTTGTCTTCCACAATTCTGGGCCATGGATGAACAAAACAAAGATTCAACATATGATTTCTGTAGTTCCTTGTAGCTTTTGTTTATTTTTTCAAATCATCAGAATTTGGAAAAAAATCCACAACCTTCAGTGCTCCCCCAGCAAAAAGATCCCAAATGATGTACAGTTTTCATGAAACCCACTAAGGTTATGGACCTGGCTGGGCTTCTTTTTGTTGAGTTTCTTGGTTGACTTCTTCCCCAGGGATGGGGACCCGGGATGGGATGGGATGGGATGGATTCGCAGGCACTGGCCGGGTGTGTGTGGATGATTTAAGGCTGGGGTCCCAATGGGCTTTTTATTTTCCTGGTCTCTGCAGCCAACCTGGTTCCAAGGAGTCATTGGGTTGGGGGGGTCATTTTCAATTGGTGGTTGAAGGGGGGGGTTGATCCACCATTTATGCATTTTGGCATTTTTTTACTAAGCCAATAATATGGACATGAATACAATAGAATGATATGGGATGTATTATGTATACATGCATATCAAATATATGCATGTACAGAGATGTTGAATCCATTGTCATATCACATTCGCCTCGGAGGTACAAATAACTATTGTGATGTCACAAGCAAATGTAGGGCTTCACAGATCATGTAATGTATGGCATCTTTATTGTGTCTCGCAGGAGTATCGCTTCTCACCAATGGTACTTGAAGACCTTTGGCGAAGAGCACCTTGACTTTCAAGGATGGAATCACCAGTGCAAAGTAGGGAAGTGATTGGGGGGCATGGTGGTGGTGCTGGTGGTGGTTCGATCTTTGACATTGCTCCTGATGCTGTCCTGCCAAACAGATTCATTGAACACTCTCGCACATTCGTTTGCAGTGAAAGTGGATGTAGGGTCTCCAGTCATGAATCCAACTATTAAGCCTTTCAGCACCAGAACATGTGCAACGCTGATGAAGACGAAATGGGAGACAACTTAGTTGTTCACATGACCTTTCACTTTTATGATAATGCGTTTTATTTATTTTCATTCCAACTTTGGCCCAACCGCATTTTCGTACCTCTCTGCCACTCAATTTTAAGGTATGCCAATCTGGGACGCGCGTATCTTGTGCCATTCCTATGGTGATGTGATGGGATCAAGCTCCAAGGTTTGAGGAAAAAAGGTGTGCCGAAAGATGCTAGCTGTAGCTGATGATACTGTTGATGGTTCAGAAATCCCAAACAACCACCTGAAAAAACGTAGAAACTTTTGCAAATTATGGGTGGATTTCAACTACCAACCTCAACTGGTGAGCTGTTTTTTTCCATCAACAGTACCTCATTCATTCATCTTCATCCAATACCCACGATGCATTGATGCATCCGCCAGGTCGCCTGAGTGATGGACCTACCATGGTGGGATGTGGGTTTTTGGAAGTTTGGGAATGAAAGGTACAGACATTGCAGGAAATGGTGCCAATGTTGATGTTTTTTGTTTGTAACTTGCAGAACTGCACTCATATCTTTCCAATGAATGAATACGTATAAACCATAAATAATCAAGCACACATTTTTCGCATATGATGCATGTTGATGTGTATCACACTTAGACTTTTATGATGCAATCTCCATGTTCACATGGAGTTGATCCGTATCATCCATTGTTCCGCGTTGTTCTATGACAGGGCTATGGCTCCCCTGAGATGAGGCAACCGAAGCCTGAAGCGACCAAGGGGCTAAGAGCGGGGGTTTTTATAGGTCAATGCGTCTTCCCTGCTGTTGATGTTTTCCGTAGAGTCCTTGGAAGGGTTCCATGATCTAATTTCACCTTGAGAGAGGGCCAAAACTTTTGGAGGAAAGGGGAATTTGGAGTCGGTTACATGTAGCTTCGTCGTTCCCGTTTGCAACTGCTTCCACTTCATCATCTTCTTCTGTGTTTTGTCTGGACACCCAGTCTGGCAGATGGGATTTGGATGGCGGGATGATGTGAAGTATTTTCGATTCTTGGCCTTGACGTAGGTGTTTTAGACCCTGCTAAACAATCTTTTCCGCCAGCAGCGCAGTGTTCAAACCAGTTCGAGATTTCATTGCGGTATCATTGCCGTAGGTGATTTCCCAGTGCTTGGATCCATGAGCTCCACCGACCCAGCCGTTGATCTGAATGGAATTTTGAGAAGCTTGGAGGGTCAAGCTGCAGAGGTGAATAATGTCACGCAAACGGTGCTCGATTTCAAGATTGAAACCCGGTACCATTATAAAGAGATCCAGGAGACAATGGTGAAAGCGGTGGACCAGTCAAAGCAGGAGATCATCCAAGCCGTGTTCTCCAAGTTGGAAGAGGTTGTTGATGCCGTAGGAATAGTCAAGAATGAGCTACATGCAATGAAATCGACCATGCAATCCAAGATCCAACAGCCCGAAGGGGTCACAACAGTGACCACGGAGCAGGTGGACAACACAACGCAGACGGAGCAATCCCAGATCCAACAGCCCGAAGGGGTCACAACAGTGACCACGGAGCAGGTGGACAACACAACGCAGATGGAGCAATCCCAGATCCAACAGCCCGAAGGGGTCACAACAGTGACCACGGAGCAGGTGGACAACACAACGCAGCCGGAGCAATCCCAGATCCAACAGCCCGAAGGGGTCACGGTAGTGCAGGAGGTGACAAGGAAGAACTCAGAAGAGACCGGCGGCGAAGACATCATCCCTTGGGAAGACTTGTCTCCTTGCGACCCAAAAGCTTTAAGGATGTTGGCCTTTGCTGTGAGAAAGCAGATGTTAGAGAAGAGCGAGGCCAGTCAGACGACTATTTGGAGCAACCTGGAAACGATGAGGTTCGTTCGACGAGAATACCAAGGCTTCTATCTCTACGAGATGGTGGAACCACTTCCAGGTGAACACCACTTGCAGGTGGAATTTATTTCATCGGCAATCAATTTAACCTGTGGTTGCCGGCCCCTCAGATTGACGAGGGTGCCACTGAGCACCATGACGGTAGATCAACTTGTGAAGATTGTGGATGAACATATTTGGTTCTTATTGGGGAATTCAGCGCGGGACATGTGTAGTGGTGTGACAGCAAAAATCTGTCGTGAGGGCAAAGACCTCTCTGAGTTTAGGACATCCAGCTTACGTGCCTTAGGATTGCAAGGGCGGCGCATTGGTTTCCGCGAACAGCCCCGGAAAGCAGATTTTCAATGCTACCTTCAGTGTACAATTAGATCAATTTAGAGAATATCGAGTGGTTTTTTGAAGCGAGAGCGTGCAGACAGTGCTTGCACAGCCTCCCACCCCAGCTGGTTGAAAAAAGAGCTGTAACTTGTCAGCTGTGCCTTAGGGACAGATTGCGTACGTCTTGTCATTTCAGTCATTTCAGCCATTTTCAGCCATAGTTCAAAGGCGGCATGCATTTTTCGGGGCTATTCTTTGAACACCTCTTTGTGGCGTTGTCTAATCATGCAAAAAACTCTTGAGGATTTTGAGAGCACCTTTGAGGAACAAAAACTTACACCTTGGAGGTGCAAAATCTAGCAGCCAAGAGCTGTAAAATCTTATCCCCTTAGGTTTTGTGCGTGTTTTCTTGTGGTTTTGGCCTTGAAGTGCTGCCTTTTGGGTCGCGGGGGTATTACGACCTGCTTGTAATTGTTACACATACCATGAATGTCCGATGTGGTTGAAAAGGACCTTCGCTCCGCTTTGCACGATACTTGAGAAGCTCTGAGCATTGGGATGACACCCACAAAACCAAACCCCACAATGTCCATCTTTTTCTCACCCTCTCAGCCCTTTTACGCTTCGGCACTTGCTACACTCCGAGGTTGTGAAGACATCAGGGACATCACCAAGTAAAAGGGTCATTTTTTCCGGTGCTTTAAAAGGTGAAACGGAGAAGGGTTCCAAGTGAGCTTCAATGAAATCTATGATATGTAGTCCAGTATCCTTTAGCATGCAACTGCAAACTATTCTTTTTGACCAGTGATCAGGTCTTTTGAGGTTTCACCTGCTCTGGTTTGAGATTGATGTTGTTCTCCTCGGGAGGTCCACATATCCTTGGTCGCGTGGCTCCCAGATGAAGCACAACGTAAGTGACAAGACCCACCTAGCTGCTTCTTTGTTTCGGACAGGTTGTTTTTGTGTGAACTGAGTGGGGATCATTTTTTTGCCATTCCTTTGAACACACTTCACCTGTATCCACAATGACAACACTTTGAGACCTTCTGATTAAGCTCTATCGAGCGACTTTCTAAGTAGCACGCTTATGAGTGCTGTGTAAGCATAGACTCAAAGCTTGCGTTTGCAAGGCGCAGACCAAGCGTAGACAAATCCAACCCGACCTGTGTAAGATTATCTCAAGGTTGTGGGAGGAGGAGTATCTCCACAAGATAATAGTAAAAAACGAGTCGAAACAGATGGTCTTGAGGCCTGCAGACCGTGCGGTGACCCTTAACGACCTGGGTATGGAGCCTTTGTGTTTGGTGATCAGGGGTGCAATTAGCATGGAAGAAAATGGTGAAAATTCCAATTTTTGGATTGATTTTGAATGGAGAGCTTGCTATTGATGAGCTATTTTATGTGATCTTGAGATGTATTGGTCCACCTTTTTCCTTCACTTAGCCAACTGTTGGGACTGAAGGCTTGGAGTTTGGACTCCGCTGTTCTAAGCTCAGCAAATCTTTTGAAAAAAACATCCTGGTCACCAGACAGAGATGCAAAAATCCACAAGTTGCCCTTGTGAGTCATGGGAATTTTGAAGATTTTTGACGTGGATTTTGATGTCGTTCATTTTTAACTCCCATTGAATCAGTGTCTTTTTTTGCAAAAACGGTTGATATGTGTCAACGTTTCATGGGAGATTTTTTGGTTGAAAACGCTTCCATACCTCAAAAAAAAGTTCGAATTTTTTCAGGTCGTGCTCTGCCTCGTTGAGGCGCCTTTTGTCGCATCTGCTTGACCTTGACCTATTGGGGGACTTGACTTTTTTTTTCAGGTCAAGTTAGGATGATGGATGATGGATGATGTCCGATGTGTGTTTTGGGATGGTTTTTGGATGTTTTCTTTTTTGGTACAAGTATCTCCATGGATCAAGTTGCCATCCGGGATTTTAACCTTCACGAAGGTTGAGCCGTGCCTGGAGTCATCGAGCTGCAAGCGTGGAGCCTTCGTTCCGAAGATCAGATGCTTTCGGTGGCTTAAATGGGATCATCAAAACATGGGAATCCAAATTTATTTGGTGTTTTTTTCCACCCTGAAAGCATGGATCAAAGATCTTACAGTGCAATTTCTTGCCCAGCAAGGTTGTTGGTGGGCGAGTTCCTGTGAGGTTTCTGAAAAAAAATCAAGGATATAAGCCTCCAAACCTCGCCAATTTGCAGATATTTTGAGAAACCTCCATTCATAGAGGGTTGGAAAATCCTGGGTGGCATGCGAAGCATCCACCAAAACTATGAGCTTTTGCTCAAGCGCAATCGTATAGCTTGGCTGATAGCCCCAGTGGTGATACAATTCTTCCCGCGAGATTCTCATGATCCTTTTGAGAATAGATGGGATTCTGGGTGGTGTTCGATGTCATTTCACAATTTTTGAGAGGGAAAGCCAGTTTTTGATTGATTTGACTCGCATCAAGTCAGGATGGATCATGATTATGATGGCACTTCCATCAGTAAGCTGATCAAGTCCTACGAAGTCGCAACAATCCACTAGCTAGGTGAGTTATGATTGTGGAGAGCTGGCAGCTCTTGGTAGGAGTTGTGTACTAAATTTTGGGGTGTAATGGAAGATGTGAAAGAGCCTTTGCATCCACATGTTGTTAAAATAAATACCTGGCAGTTTTGATGATTTGCAGAACTACTACCCATGCTGTTCTGCCGCAAAAATGCCTCTTGACTTGCTATGAGTTGATGATAATTTGGACCTCTTCCATATTTTTCAATTTCAAACATCTTTTCTTTGGGCCTCTCAATTAAAAACATCGGGGCTCAAAAGGTGAGATTTCAAACCTTTCAGCCAAGAAATCGTCAAAAAAATTTGGCCTGCGGCCAGCAACGGTTGGGAGCTGTTGTTAAAACACCTTGGTGAAGCCGGGATGTGAATCAACAGATTGCCACTTGCCTGCAATGGAGTAATAATAAAAAATGGATGGAAAGTGGTGACGATTCCTGGATTTGTTTTGGACATTTCCATTTCATATAATGAACTCAAGTCATGCCTCATTTCTATCTTCCATAGTCATTATTTGTTCTTGCATGTACCAATGGGCGCAGAAACTCAGAAGTTTGTATGCTGTGTATGTCAATGTCATGATATGTCATGTTGTGTTCTGGAGTGGTGTGTACAGAAGTGCTATTTGTATGCGCACATTTGCAAGCGTACAGTTTCAGATGTAGTAAATAACATGACTATACTTGTTCGTATATATATATATGTACTGAGTATATATATATATAAGATATATTATACGTACGTATGTGTATAATATTATATGTTTATACATAATATTGCATGTATATATCTATATATATATATATCTATATGATGTATTTCTTTGTATATGTATATGTAAACATATATGGTATGCTAGCGACATGGAGCAATGGTTTCTACAATCCCAAATTGGCAATAGTGTTTCAACTGGCCACTCTTTGCTCAACCTCAGGTCTCTTGAGCTGCGAGTACCGACGGCTGCCGCATTGATGAGTTCGTGGTGATCCCCAAGGATTGAGATAGGCTGTTCCAAGAGAATCCAAGTTGTACTTGTAGTATCTTGTAGTTGAGAATGTTGAATACAATTTTGTATGGTGTCCTCGAAGGGTCCATCCTAGACCTACTTTGCTAGACCATATGAAAAACCTCGATGACGTCGGGTTTCATCAACAGAGTTTGTAAAGATAATGCATATATAGAGATGTGCAGGATCTCGATGGCCGCATTGCTGACAAAGGCACTAAAAGATTATATAATCAAAGCTGATCCAAAGTGTTACCAAATGGCCTTTCCTGCTTTGCGACCTTGTGAGACATTTCTTTGGACCACAGGTACTTCACGTTACACTGAAAAGGCAACATGAGTTGTGCCGTAGATCTGTGTTTGAGCCAAGGTGATGGCAATCGCAGATTTGTGCCAAGTCGTTGACTAGGTGCAGACAGGATGAGCAACGCTTTTGTAGCGTGGACTTGCAGTTGGCTCGACTTCATTACCTGAATTCCAAGAGCAGAACTTGAACTCATATTTTTCTTTAATGGTCCTAGACTATGCTCATTTAAGTAGAGGGGTTGTTGTTTATGATAACGAAAATGAAAAAGATGTTGTTGTTGTTGTTGTTGTTGTTGTTGTTGTTGTTGTTGTTGTTGTTGTTGTTGTTGTTGTTGTTGTTGTTGTTGTCGTTGTTGTTGTCGTTGTTGTTGTCGTTGCTGTCGTTGCTGTCGTTGCTGTCGTTGCTGTCGTTGCTATTGCTGTTGGTCTTGTGGTTGTGGTGCTGACGGCGTCGGCGGCGCGCCGATTCGTCAATGCATTTTCTTGTTTTATCTTGCGTCGGCAAGCAGATCAGACTGACAGAACTGAGTTGTACCAAAGACCAGCATGAAGCTCCTGGCTGCCAATGATTTACAGTTCGCCTGGACAGGCTTTCAGGTATTGAAGAGGCCAGCCGCACCTAATGAAAGCATGGTGCTTGGCTACTGCTTTCTTCCGCAAGGGTGGCGTGCTTGCCGGCAGAGCAGCAGGGGTAACGGTGAACACACCGAGCATACAGCCTACATAGAACATCATTGCACCAATGCCTTCGCTTGTGTGAATTTTCTCAACAATGCTTCGCATCATCCACTATCGACACATAGATGAAGGAGCCCCTTGGTCTCATGAGAGCAGGTAAATTTCGTCACTAATTACTGCATTGCATAACTCTGAATACATAAACCTTTGGAAAGACTATGCAAACCTGCATTCACTTCTGTCAACATCTTTCATTTTCACAGCAATTCCTTCAAACGTTCCACAACAGGAGATAGTTTTGGAGATGTCCGAAGTCTAAGATGCCATTTCAGGCCCAAAGGCACTGTAAAATTCGGATGATCAAAGTTTTCTCTGAGTTGCACCTTGGTAGTGCTGGCTTTTGCTGGGCAAGTGCAAAAAAACATGCAAGTGGAGGAGGTCTACGACCGAGACCTTCAGAGGTATCCACATTTCGGATGTGTTTGAGCAGTGCGGCCTATGTATGCGTTACGACCCACAAGTATCAGCATTGATGAATATCAAGACTTATCTAGGATTACGGTACTTCCACACAGTGACGCATTTGGTTAAGTATGCCATTTTTCCCTTCGCAAGACGGTAGTACCGGAAAACTTTCATTCATTCCTATGACACTGCGCCTCCAAAAAACATGCCCATTCCAAGACTTGATCAGAAATTCAAAGTAATGATTGCACGGGGCTCATTTGCCATGTCCACTGGGTAACATGCCCGGTTTGAAACGCTCTGAATTAAAATTGATGTATTTGATGGGGCAGATGATTTTCAACATGGGCATTGTCCTTATTCTGAAAAAGCCTTTGATTTGGCCAAAAGTTGCCACTGCTCAAACTGCTCGAAACATGTGGCTGCTGTTTTGTCGTCCATGTCAACCAGCCGATGTGTGCGGGTCACCTGACCAAGCTCAGAAGTTGTAATGAGATCGTAGTGGTGCGGGGTGCAAGGAAACAATCTGGCCAATTGAGGATTTAGGAAACTGCCACGTCACATGTGGGAAAACATGGAATCGATTGAGATACAGTGTCAAGCATGTCCAAGCATGTCCAAGGGGCCTATTCTTTTCGGGTGTAAAGATATCAATAGGATTGCATCTTTACCAGCCCCCGGAGTTGCGCTTTTAGTAAAAAAGAGCTTGAAGAGAAAAGGAAACAGAAATAGAAAACACTAAAACACACACAAATGACAGTTGTTGTGTTTTCAAGGAAGCCAATTCTGTGACCAGCACAAAGCATCAGTGAATGATCTGAAGAGACATTTACAGTTCTGGTTTTGACCAAAGTCGGCCATTTTGACACAAAGTGTGGCCATTTTGTCGCATGGCATCCATGGGGTTTCGCAATTTTGGCGCAAAAAAGATGCCAAAGTGTCAAGGTTTATAGGACTGGATATGTCAATCCGTTGCAGGGTGTGTCTGTGTCTGTGTTACTTTTATTAAAGTTGCTTCATGATTCTTCATACATTGTTTTTTACGGGATATGTGATGAATTGTGAGATATGGCATCATCTTTGGCCACAACATGTTCTTTAGAGTCTCTAGTTCGCACCATGTGTAGAAGGCGTCTAGTTTGAAATTTTGTGGTTGTGTGGAAAGGCTTGCAAATGCCATCAAATGCCTTGATGTGACGCTCTCAATGGGACTCCACAGATGGTTGAAACTGGTAAGAACTCTAAGGGTTTTTGCACACGTCTGCTGGGTCCTATAGATCTGAACGTTGCCATGCTCCAAATCTCCGGTTGGATCATGCTGAAATGCTATTTGACTAGTGCGTTTTCCAGAAGCTTCAGCAACACGAAGCGAGTTTGTATCATGCAAACAGATGCAACCCCCCAAAACCCTCCAATCGCACCATTTTGGACTCCATCCCAAAGGTTTTCAAGCCAATTTTTTAGGTGCTATCTGATTTTTGCGGGGTGTAATCGCATTTGTCTGTCCAAATGTTTGGAAGACCACAGTACAAGTAGGACGGATTCAGCTGGTTGCAGCTTTTGCAAGCAAAGATCAGTGCCCTTTGATAGCACAAGAAGTCCTCATGGTGCATGGAAGAAGTATGAAACTGGTCAAAATATGAGCAAAGATGCATCAAGACAAGCACGCCGGTGTTTGAACCTCACTTCTAGGATTTTTACTTGATTCCTTTTTTTGCAACCATTCTAGAAGCGGCAAGCATCTAGAGGCTTGCCAAGTGGGCCAAGACAGCATGCAGTAGCAAGTGCACATTTCACCCGGAACTTGCATTCGATCTTGAGATAGTCACCAAATGCAAAAAAAACAGTAGAAATGGTACCATGATGTACCATGATGTACCATATGCCATTGGAACTATCATTCAAACTCTTGCAAAACGTCATTCACTACAAGCGTTGTTGGTGTTAAAGCTTGGCAGCAGAAAATTCTCCTGCCCCTCTTGGATTGGCTCCCGTGCGCTGGAGGACGGGAGAGACGATACCGCCAGGGATGCGCCATGGATGGTTCCCCAGGGATGATGCATTTCACCTGCTAAATGAGGAGCTAATGAACCCCGGAATCCTCAAAATCACAGAAAATTGAAGGATTCCCATTCTTCAGAATAAGCGTAGGTGGGTATCTCCAGATATCTCTGACAAGTGCAAGGCCACAGAAGGAAATTGCAAGTAGAAATACTGAGTTGAGAACACTACAATGTCAATCTCATGACTGGAAGTTCATTGGCAAGCTCTTGCAGCTGCTTCCGGAACCTTTCCAGACTACCTTGGCATATTCCGCCAAGATTCCCCGAGTTTCGGCCAAAAGCTTTCCCAGCAAAACCACCGTCCGGATGTCGGAAGCTTCACTGACCCCCCTGCAAGGTCATCCGAGATAGGAATTGAGCACTTTTTTTTTGGGCACCATATCATGCTCTCGTTTGGGATGGGATGGAAGGTTATGACTTGCTACACGGCTACACGGAATCCTCCCAAAAAGTAACTTCTTCCGTTGGTGAATTCATTTGTTCCAGTGCTGAACGGGACCATCTGTGAGGTGCATCATGGCCAGTCAAATTGATCAGGTTCCGCGGAGGGTTGTCAGGTGGATAAACTTGCCCAAGATGAGATGCAAACGAGTGATAGTAGGCACCGAAGATAGTTGTTTTACCTTTGTTGATGTTGAAAGAAATGAGACGAGATGGGTGATGCAATTTGGAGGTTAGCATTCGATTTGGTGCACGTTTCAGAGACTTATTTAGTGGGATCAGTTTGTGCCGTAAGGATTGCGCCGCCGCCGCCGCCGCCGCCCCCACCACCACCACCACCACCACCACCACCACCACCACCACCACCACCACCACCACCACCACCACCACCACCACCACCACCACCACCACCACCACGA
>DF240544.1:86082-118488 GCA_000507305.1 Breviolum minutum Mf 1.05b.01
ACCACCACCACCACCACCACCACCACCACCACCACCACCACCACCACCACCACCACCACCACCACCACCACCACCACCACCACCACGACGACAAGAACAACAACAACAACAACAACAACAACAACAACAACAACAACAACAACAACAACAACAACAACAACAACAACAACAACATTTGGAACAGTTAGTATATCTTCACATGCTTTGCAGGGACAACTACCAATTTGCTGTTGATAGCCAAAAATCCGGCAACATTTGAACTCCTCAAAATCCGCATTAATTCATGGCATATTCGGCCGTTCCTTTATGTAAGTACTGAAATTGCATGGCATGCTGTTTATCTACAACAAAATACTGGTCATATTTCACATACATAAGTTACATAAGATAAACAAAAAGATGTAAAAATCAAGATACACATACAATCATGGTATCTATGTAGATATTTCACCTTACACAAATATATGGGTGTTTCCAAAAATAGTGGTACCCCCAAATCATCCATTTTAATAGGGTTTTCCATCATAAACCATCCATTTTGGGGTACCCCTATTTTCGGAAACACCCAAATATAACTATACATCTATGATACCAACAACAACAAAAAACAACACGGCAGAAAAACCCCGGGGTTCAACACAGGCCTTAGAGGCAGATCACAATGATGTGGTGGCTTCCATGAATTCCATCATCCTCTCGTTTGGGCTGCCCGAAATGGCAGGGAGGATGTGCTTTTACCAACGGAAGAAGTTGTCCAAATTTTTGCAAAATGAAGATGTGAGATTTGAGTTGATAAAGATGAAACAAAGGGGGAATTATATATTGAATAGCAAGTCAAAATGAGAAATGCTGGTGTACCCTGGGAATACCCGAGCAGATGAACAGGGGTGGAGGCTTAGATTTGTAGGGGATTCCTGTCAACCTTCGCGTTTGTCAGTGGGTCCTGGGTGGAGCAGCATCCAAGCTGCCATTGTTGATCATTTTTTTTTGCTCTTTTTTTGGTTGGCGCCGAAACCATCGGCATCGTTCTTTCTTCGCATAATCTTGCCTTGTCTTATTGACTTCTTATATCTTACCTTAATTTCGGACATACTTATCTTCTCTTACCTTACCTTATCTTTGTTGTATGTTTTGGCTTCACTTCACAGTTGGATGGGAATTTAGAGACCGCCAACAGTGGGCTGGGCGAGGTATCTCTCTTTCATCTAGATGCTCTAGATGTTATATCAATCTTCGCTCTCCTTGTATCATCTTATTCAATCTTATTCTTATCTTCTCTAACCTTGGCTTGTCTTAACTTATCTTTTTCCCTACATGCTCTCATCCTATCCTTGCATTCAACTGGTGTGTGCAGCTTCAAGAGGTCACCAGGGAAGACTTACTTGTCACACCTCCACTCACCTTAGCATTTTAAGGGGTTCTTTGTTGGCCCTCATTGGCATTGGCTATCGGATCAACACGCCTGGGAAACCCAGCTTCTCTGTTGGAGATTGACAGTATCGGCTCGTTTTTCAATGAGACTTAAAGGCCATGAGCCTTGCATCTTGTGAATGATGAATTTTTTGCCATGACTTCGCTTGTGTGCAAATGAATACGTTTGTTTTTCTATAATTGAATGTAGCCATTGGCTTCTTTAGCTGGAATGAACAAACAACTTGGACATGAAGCATGAAGTTCCACGCTCCCAAGGTTTGAACTTTGAAATTAAACAGGTATACGTCTTGAGTTTAACTCGAACACAATAAACAATCAACTCGTAAATTTGGAAGTTCAAAAAGGCATCCAAACAAACCACACATGCAGAAGCGTTTGAATGGCCCATATGATTCTAAGCAGTTGGGAGTGTAATCGCTGAAACCATCCCCCAGCATCCTGGCATACTGGGGTATCCTTAAAGACTTGGGCAGTTTCTTCCCTGTTGTTTGACTCCAGTTCGAAGTTGTACAACCTGGAAGAGCTCCAGGTAATTTCACATAGCCAGTTGCTTTGTAACTCTATCAACTCGGAGGCCCTTCATAGCCATGGGGTTCTTGGTTGACTCTTGGATACCCTCACAGGCTGTTTGCCATCCTGGTTGCCGCAGGAGGGTTGGTTTATGTAGTCTCTGTGGAAGGGAAGGGAGCTAAGGAGTTGGGGGCCAAAAGATGCAGACCCCTCAAATTTCAATTCTTACGGAAATGCAACCAGTTGTTTCATTGGGGGTGTACAACCATGAGTGATCATTAATCATTAGTATCAAAAGGGGTGCCTTACGTAATGTAGAGGTCCCTGCAACAGCCAATGACAGATAGATCAGATAAAACCTCAACCGAAAATTCTGTGACTGTTTGCGACTGTGACTCTACAGCAACCTATTCATCAATGCCAAATTATGTGACGCTTCTAACCATTGAATTCATCAAGATGGAACCTGAAAATTGATCCATGATTCCCGATTGGGGAAGTTTGTTGTGGCAGCCGCAAGTTGAAATTATCCACCTCTCACTTCGCACCGGGATAGATCATCAAGTCATTCATAATCTTACATCATCTTACATCCATCTCTATATATATATATATATATATATCAATTGTGGATAAGTATCAATCCCTCAGAGTTGTTCTCTTCTTCCCACTGTGATAGGAGTTCTTTCAGAGTAGCAGCTCTGGCAGCACGGCAGCCAGTCAGCTTTGCCAAGAGCGACGCCGCGGCAGCGCGGCGGACGGCCGCGAAAACGGGAAAGGTGGCACCAGCACCAGCGCCGGAGGCCATATTGGAGGTGGTGATTGTGGCTTGGTCATGGATGTTTTATGAACATGTTATGTTATGTTTTCACCCTTTTTCATGTTTGAAATTGACAGTGGTTTCACATAAACTGAGAATGCACATTCACACAAATCTGAACATGATGGATGATGATACGTGAATGTGACAACAAAAGCTGAACAGAATGTTTTTCATCGCCATGATACGGACTGCTGTCGGAGCACGTTCCAGCTGAGTACTGAGGTGGGGGGTGGTTTAAGCGGCCTTTGCTGTGCGATGCTTTGTAGCAAGATGCAAGGCAGGAAGCGCATCAGGCGCAAAACATGGGCACATGTTTGTCAAAGATTTGTAACACCTTGCAGGGTGCTGATCTAAACTGATTTGGAATGCACATTTTAAGAAGAGAACGAAGGTTACTGATCTGAAAACTTCTCGGCTCAGGGACTCACTTCCATGCACAGCTGGCAGGATCTATGATCGACAATCAACGAAGAAGGACCTCCGTGTGGTGAACCTCCAAAGTAGTACGTGGTCACAATTTCCGGAGGCTCCACGAAAAAAAGTGCCAAGATGGATGAAATGACTTGAAGGATTTGATACAGAAACAGAAAGTAACGATAACCCGATATGTATAAATATATGATATATATTGATATATATATACACATATATACAAACACCTCTCAAAGAATCTTTTCCCAAACAAGTTTTCCCTTTGCCCCTGTCCTGTTGAAAAAGGCGTTTCAAGAACGTTTGAAGAAAGTTGCAACGAGTCATTGGCCTGTTCAACGTGAGAGTCCTCGGAGTCTTGGGCCTCCACTAAGTTCCTTGGTCCTGACTATGATTACCCCGAGGGTTCTTGATGGGGCTAAATGTGCTGGGGTCTAAAGTCCCGTTATTGCCATATAATAGGGGTAATAGGGGACAGTCATCACCCCAATAGTAGGGGTTTATATACCCATTATAAGGATTGGGATTCCTATTAAAGGTGGGATGACCATCCCCACACAAATGAGGCCAAAATCCGTGTTGTACCAAGAAAAGATAGATTGTTGCACATGATTTGGGATGAATGAAACTATTTTTTGCATATTGCTTGTTCAGATATACTTTGTAAAGGGGCAATGTACTTTTGGACAATGCTGAAAGATGATTTTTCATGGCTTTTGTGTCAATGAGGTGCCATCCCATTTGAATTTTATTTGCTCAGGTCTTTTTGCCCACGAGTTGAAGGAGGAACTTCAGACGTTTGCAACCTGGCAATATTAAACACATGGATGATTTAGGCCATGGAAACGGATGGAAAGCTCCATCATCTCTGGAAATTCCATGACCAAGGTGAATGACATGGATTTCTTGGAGCTTCAGACAGAAGTACCTGAGTTGCCTCAACTGCTTGAGGACCTGAACAAAAACACCACCGGGAAAAAATAAAACA
This sequence comes from Breviolum minutum Mf 1.05b.01, assembly GCA_000507305.1. Taxonomy (NCBI): domain Eukaryota; class Dinophyceae; order Suessiales; family Symbiodiniaceae; genus Breviolum; species Breviolum minutum. Next base: position 90,267 of record DF240544.1, read on the forward strand.
TATGGAAAAAACTGTGGGTTTTTGGAGGCAAAACCTGCACTGCACCATGCACATTTGGTTAGCTGAGTGAGGTGTATGACTGTATATAGGTTATATATATATATATGTATGGTTTTATTCATTAATTTTTCAATGTTTACATATCTTTGCACATCTTCACATTCTTTTAACTATCAACTTCTTTAAAAGCTGGGCCCCAGTCGACGCGACAAACATCAGTGAACATATTACCCCATATCAATCACTTCTCAATCCATACGCTTTACATATTTTGTATTCACCAAAGTATTTCAAACTTTACCCACCCTTTTTTTGGTTGGTTGGTTGGTTGGTTTGGGGCACCGTCATTTCAAATCTTCATCTTCCAGGATCCATGTCATGCTCTGGTCTTGGGTGATGATCCTGATGCCTTGAGAATTCGCAATACCTTGGACTTTGGCAACGGCGACGGACCCGACGGACCCGACGGACCCGAACACCCAGCACAGCTGGGAGTCGTGGTGCCCGCATGCAACAACGCAGTGGAGCTCAGCTGCGCACAACGGCGGTTTGTGCTCAATCAAGCTGGTACTTTGGCTATGCTGGTTGGTATAGGATTGGGAGGGGGCAGATGGATTTATGCTGAATTTTTCAATTGAAGTCAGGATTAGCTAGCTTTAATTTGGGGTTGATTCCAGAACATGGATCAGAAATGATCAGAACGTAGCGTTTGAGTCACTTGGACTCCATGAAGTCTGAAATGATTCTTTTAGGAGCCGATTGAGCTCACCTGTTATTCTCATTTTCAGGTGTTGGATGTAATCAGATTTTTACAACATGACTACTGCAGTCTGCAGTGTTTGACACCTAGTTGCCTTCTGCAGTTGTTGCGTTTTAAGGTGAACGTGGGCTCTTAAGCATGGTCCTGTCAGATAGTGAACTGCAAGATCTCTCTGATACTGCGAAGTTCTCAGAGAAGGACACCATATGGCAAGAGTTGAAGGACCTGGGCAGGGAGTTGGTGATGGTTTAAGGCTTGCAGATGGGGTCCAGGACTTGGTGAGTGGGTTCATACACCAGATGGATTGCTAATGGAGCTTGGTAGAGGTGACTGGCGGCATGCTTATTTTTGATGCGTGAAAAAGAAGTTTTGGTGGAATCAGAGGTCAAAACTGGATCCACATGTCTCCATAGAGGAATACGCTTCCAAGAAAAGTCCGTTGGTTTTGGTGTCAACGCCTAGATCCAGAAATTTAGGAGATTCTATGATTATTCTGATTATTCTGTTCCATGACAGGAGGGCTTTCGTTTGTTTGGTCTTACACCTGAACTTGGAGAATCCCTATTGCTACGGCCTGATCTCACTTCGCAGTCCAGGTGCAACTTGTCGAGTTATCGACAACTGTCACCTTATGAAGCTTCACACGTGGAAGTCATGGAACGAAACGATTGAGCTGTAAATATGGACGACGACACTGATGATGATGATGATGATGATGATGATGATGATGATGATGATGATGATGATGATGATGATGATGATGATGATGATGATGATGATGATCGCGGTGGTGCTTTCACAGGGAAACACTATGTGTTGATGTGATTGGTGCTAAGACCAATGGTCACCCATAGGCGAATCGTTGTTGGGCAACTTTTGCCCAAAGTGCCACATCATCAACGATATCGAGTTGATAACGATATAACATCGATGGACCCACGTGGATTCACGATCTTACTCAGCTCAGTAGTCCTAGATGAACCTGGGCGTTTCCTTTGAAGCGGTTTGATCTCTCCTGCTTGAGCAACGTCCCGAAGGGGAATGCTTCTGATTTCAGACTTCCATACTGGAGAGATTGTCCAGTTTTGTCAGATCTAATAATAGCGATTGGGAATTGCACTTCATAAGTGGAGATTCCTCATCTTTGCGATTAATCATCCATGATAATCCCCACGCAACGAAACCAGTCATCTAAGTCATCTACCCATCCACCAAAGATCCTTGGCAGATACTTCTTGGAACTTTCTGACTTTCAAGCTCCAGAGAATTCCACTGCCTTGTCGCATCCATGGACCTTTTTGGTATCTTGGTTGACACAGGCTAGCTATGCAGGCTGTTTTTTTTCAGCTTTACTGTATTGATGTCGTTTATGTGGTGATGTTAATCCCATGATCTAAGTGTCTATGGGCTCCTTGTACCAACTCCATTCGATGTCGGGAAAAAACATTTGATATTGATGATATCATTATAACACTCATTATTAGCTGAAGTTTCTGGGGGAAATTCCAGGATATGGGATTTTTCCAATATTTGATGTTTGTTTCATAGAAGGATTCATGGTTTCCCACCCTTTGTAGGTGGGTGAAGCAGCTGGTTTGGTGAATCCTTGGCCTGGGCGTGTTTCTCGGCTCAGATCTCGGTTCTTTGCATTGATTTCGAACCGATGTATAGACCAACAAAGTGACGGATTTGTGGCGATCTTTTCAGACATCTTGAAATATCTATATAAAAGTAGACTAGAGCTTATTCAATCATCATCACCATAGTGTTTTTTTTGGGAAATCCCCAAGTTGAGGGCAGAAGATCGTGCACGAAGTCAGGCTTTGAATGCCTCGATCAAATCCTCGATCGTTTTGGCGCAGCATCTCAAGGTCGAGCGTATCTTACTCGTGCATGTTGACAGTTAAAGGGATTACACATTGTTGAATTGACGTCAAGACGCATTAGTATTTGATAGTATTTGTTTACAATGTAGCACCCTAGTCTCCCACCGAAATGGATCTCAACCTTGGAGGCAGTTGCACAGGCAATCCGTGCAGGGTATCCGGTGGATGACAGTTTTAGCAAGGAATATGGGGAGCAGTTGCTTGGTGAAGGGCCAGGGAAGTGGAGAGAAGCCAAGGATGCATTCGTCATCACCGATCAGCATGGTCGTTGTGAATGGTGATGATGATGATGATGATGATGATGATGATGATGATGATGATGATGATGATGCTGATGCTGATGATGATGCTGATGTGATGATGATGATGATGATGATGCTGCTGCTGCTGCTGATGATGATGATGATGATGATGATGATGATGATGATGATGCTGCTGTTGCTGGTGGTGGTGGTGGTGGTGGTGGTGGTGGTCAACTCTTGATGATCACAATGATTCCGCGAAGATTCATTTCTCATGAGTCACCAGGACTGCATGATTTTTTCCATGCCAAGCAGCATGGCCACTACCAGAGCCATAGCCCAATAAGGCTCCAAAGAATCTACAGCATCGAAGCTGGCATCCACAGCAGGCCATTTTCCTTCAACTGCACCCGGGCAGTTGTGGATAGCACTTACTGTAACGCAGCACATGAAGGTTCGCAAATCAAGTTTGAGTCCTCAAGATGAGTTGCTTCCAGGCAATGTCAAGCTGCTCAGACGAAGTCAAAGACCTTCAGTTTGAATACATGCGCCTCGCCATGCCGTGATGGTTGGTAATGGAATGCTGCATTTTGAGAATGGACATTGCAACACAAATATTTGACGATGCTGATCATTTGCGAGTGGTTCCCTAAAAGTTCCACTTACATCCACTGATGCCATGTCGTCAACAGGTGGTCGTTTGCATCATGGCTAGACCTAAACCCCAAGGCTTGGAAGAAGTCAAAGTACCTCACGGTACACGAGCAGAAGAAGCGGTGAAATTTAAGCGTACTTTGCGTAAGACTCTGCAACGATTGGAAGATGTCTTGCCAGAGATGATAGATGAAGAGGTTGGCGAAACAGAAGGGAAGGATACATTGGGGGGACACCTCCTTGATGAAAGTTTAGAGATTCACTGTTGGACTTGCTGGTGACAAACAAGTTTTGGGTGCTTGATGCGGTTTTGTATGTGGGTTCATCTCATTCTGCCACCCCAAAAAATCATATTCAAGTTTCTGGCAATTGCGAGTCAAGAGTAAAGAGCGATGAATTTGCACCTAAACCAATTGACAATTTGCGTAAATAGTGGACAAACATACTTGTGCAGGATTCTGCAGGCAGGCCCTTCCGTCCTGTGGAATTTGACCATACTGTACTACCCATGTATCACTTCGAACCATATCGATGCCATGAAAATTGAGGAACCACGGAAACACTCTAATCTTCATCAATTTGCAACCATTTACATGTTGTCTCTTCTCATTGCCGTGGGTTGCAACCACCATTCCACTGGTTCAACGATCTCCTGCCCAGGTGATTTGGAAGCAGGTCAAAGATGCCGAACTGAGTGCCAGGCCAATGGGGCCTCTCACCGGCCGTGGGTTTTCAGTGCCTTGTTTTCGGATTTGCAGTGTTACACTATGGACCAAATAGTGTTACCCAAAAATGATGATCTATCTAAGTTGGCATAGCTACAAAACCAGCGGATAGAGAAGATAGTACTTGAAGATAGAGAATATAATTACATACTGTAATCATGCTACTGATATTACATGTATATATACACTATATACACAATATAATCAGATATGAATTCATTGATCCCCTGGCGCTCCTCACACGCTCCTCACATCTTACAGTTGATTCACAGCCTCCATGGAGCCAGGACCTTGGCGCTTTTCAACGCCTCTGGTGGTTGGCTACTGGGAGACCAAAGGGGCCTGGTAAACACAGAACTTATTGCAGCTACAAACGGTAGAAGACGTTGATGCAAGATCTTGGCTGAAATCCTGGGAGACGAAGAAATTTGGAGACTGACAACATCTTTATGTTTGTAGATTTGTACGTACAAGATATATAAAGTTGATCATTGGCATCCAATTTCGCGAAGGGATTTTTTAGAACTTTTGGAAGGTGACTTTGTTTGGGTGGGCACTTCGAGGTTCATGGATGCGCCTGTTGATCGAGCTCCCATTGAAATGGAAGAAGGGGAGCCTGCAGAGTCAGAAAGCTCCAGCAAAGAAATGAAGGCCTCCAGATCGAGTTGGTTACCGTTGGGTGTTTTTTGATTGGTTCAACGAAACAAAGAACGCAAAATAGGGGGGGGGGGTTCCTGTTGGTACCAGTCAAAATGTTCACATTGACATTGGTGACCATTGACATCCAAACAGAAATCATTTTGGGGATACCAAAAAACCGCCCATTTTAGCACCAATGTTAACCTCAAAAAAATCGAGGCTGCTGGGCGCAACAGCTACAACCGCGGTTTACGCTTGTGGCGGTCCAAGAACTTTGCGGAAGCAGCCCAGTGCTTTCGGAGTGCAGCCTTGAATGGGCACAGTACAGGAGCTTATGCCTTGGGTGTTATGCTGTTGAATGGTCACTTTGGCGAGCTGATGTGGGTAAGGTAGGGGGCAACGGGAAATTGCATCCAAAGATGTGGGTGATATGGTGTGACATCTGGTGTGATTCCATAAGGGGACACCTTTGCCTTAGGTGAGGGCATCAAAAAGGATGAGCTGTCTGCTGCCCAATTCCTTCATCAAGCAGCACAAGCAGGTGAGACGAAGGCCATGTACAATCTTGGCCTAATGTATCTTGGCTGCTTTTCAGCCCTGTCGGCTTCGATTTGATTAAAATCAAAAGCCTTCGTTATCGAGTTGTTGACGAGTCATGAGGAGACAAACCATTGGTGCGGGAAGTGTTTCTTTCCAGATGATAAGGAGGAGTCCTTCCATGGTAAGCATGAAACGTCTTGAGTCGTCCATGTCTTGTTGAGGCCGAAGAAAAAGGACAGTTGTCTTCCATGCGTTGCATTAAATGTCTTCCGAGCTTGGTACTTGGTAGTCATGGTTCATTATGGCTGTAAGAATTTGAGGATGGCAATTGAACACGGGCCACCACTGATAGCTTGTCTGGAACACTGTGAACACTGTAGTAGACGATCTTATACCTATCTATAGCCACGGCTGGCCCCATATACATATATATATACACATAATTACATCATGATTGATATAATATATATATATATATACACATACATTTACACACGCACACATACATCATTCAAGGCATGGTATTTCTGTCCAATCTACAGTCACCAACCTGAGCTCCCAAGGTACCAACATGGCATAGGCGTCCGCCGTGATGCTGAAAAATCCTCTGCATGGACCTTAAGAGCTGCTCAAAATGGTCACCGTAAGGCGGGCGACCATGTTGTTTTTTTGGGTGGGAAAAGGATGTATTTCATTGTGTTTCCAGTGAGTTTGGTGGTTTATATATCTTTTTTCAAATGATGATTTTATTTCAGATATAATGCAAACACATATAACACACAAAGGATTATATACAGGTGTATACACATGTATAATTACCGTATATCTTGCATCATGCATCCATAGAATATAACGCAGGATTGCTGATATATATATATATATATATATATACACACACACTTCCAACCTGTTTGCGAACCTTCCAAGCCATTGTAGCCAGTTGGCTGGAGTCAGCCACAGCAGGCACTGCGCAGCAAGAATGTGAAGATCTTTGGTTCGGGACCATGGCTGGACACTTTGCTGCAAACTTCCTGGTATAACAGAATGCCTTGAGCGTTTCATGGTTTTCACACGTTTTTTTGCAGCTTTCTAGACGGCAGGTATGTTTTGAGTTGATGATGGAAAGGATGAACCATGGATAGAGAGATGGGGTTTCGGAAGAAGACTAGCTGGCTGCAATCATTGGTGTCAACCGCTTGATTGCAACACAGCTCTTTTTTGTGTCCTGAAGACGAGCAGCATTTCCCCACCAACGGGCTGGGGCTGTGAATGTCACTCTTTCCAGTGGGAACCTTGCCCTCAACATCCCAAGCCGACTGCTGTAAACCTTGAAACGTCTCAGAAAGACAACCTGGACAAGTTGATTAGATTGAACATTTCCTCCATTTTTGAAACCTATGCTGACCATGATTTTTTGGAAAACATGCCAGATTTTTTAACGCATTCGAGAAAAACTGTGGTGTTTTCATGTCCCTGACACTTGAGGATTACGACCCCAAAGAGATGGGAGTTGAACGGATTACCAAAGAGGCCAGGGTGACGGGTGTGAAGTGTGAAGCCGAGGGTATTTGGAGCCATTTTCTTTTGAGATCATGTCAGATGTCCAACAAAAAACCATAAAAAAACAATGAACCAACGGGAATAGATAAGGCCAAGATGGCAATCTTGCAATCTACCGATTCGCACAGGCAGAGGCTGGAAATTTCCATGCCCAGCCCGACACCCAACGGGATTCCGAAGCTGTTCTGGCAGAGGGTTTTTCCACAGACCTTGGGGTGCCAAGTTGAAGGTGAAACACTCAAGACCTACGGCTCAGATGTCTCAACAGTAGACATATCTTGTCTGATTTTGCTCCGGCTTAGGTTCAAACTTGGCACCATGCACTATGAAGGAGATGAGGTCAAGTTGGACAAGGCCAGGGTAGAGGAAGCTCTTAGAGGTAGATCGCTACCCTTTCTCCCAGAATCATGGAAGCGGAAAATTACCCTAAGTGAAAGAAACAAACTAATATTGGAGGGGGAGGGACCCATTTTCCACTTCCATGATTATGGGAGGAAGGGTAGATCCTGTATTATCCTCACATGCACAGAAAGTATTCACTTGTCTCGCTTCGCCGGGTTGATTTGCTGTAACAGTTCCATTGGACATCTATATTGTGTGGATGTATACATACATAAACAACATATGCAAACATTACCTACTGTCCCTAATTCTGGTTGATTTCTGAACAGCTTTGCTTGGGCCTGCCCTGTGCAATACACCATGCGCCATAATTTTGACGTTTGATGAGGCTTTGGCAGCCTATTGGTTCATGCAGGCAGCACAAGCAGGTCTTGATGAAGCACAATATCAGATCAGCAGGATGCTGCGACATGTGTTGCTGCGGTGGTGGATTGTGAATTGGAGTCAATGTGCCAAAAGAAACAGATACAATTGTTTTGGATATTACTTAGTAGATATGATTGGATATTGGACAATTCAAGATTTAGAGTTGATAGTTGATTTAACAAATAATACATAATCAACACATTTCCATCTCACTACTTACCACAGAATAAGCGCATTGCAGGATGCTCTTCCAGGGCGATGGAGTCGAAGCGGATGAGAGCTATGCCTTGCGCTTCTTAACCTCGGCAGCAGAGAAGGTGAGGGCAGCAGACTATGGATGAACAGACCCAGCTGACCCAGCTGACCCAGCTTCGTTGATTCGTTGAAACGCGGAAGTTTGACAACTGAGAAGTGTGAATGTCAACCCCAATGTTCATTCAGTAAGAGATCTAACGCAGCCTGTTGGGTCATAGAGAGAGAGAGAGAGAGAGAAATCAAGAGATTTGAGATGGAAACTACCATCATATAGCAGAAGCACTATCAAGAACAACAAAAAGGAGGATCATTTCACCACGGCCAGGGACATCCAGAATCCATGCATAACCTGGGCGTGAAGCTCTACTTTGGTGAGGGCATGGAAAGTGACAGGCCTTGTATGGAAGCATTGATTTTTCCTGGGTTTGCGTCACTGGTCTCCTTGTTAAACAAGGCAATGGTTGTGACCAACAAGAAATGGTGTGTATATATAGATCATGACTCGTGTATTCGCAATTTTTTCAAAACATATACTGTACGTGATACCAAAAGTAACGCCTCCAACAAACACCTATGGTGACTGTAATGGTGACTGTTTTGTGTCTTTGTGGCCCAAGCGTTGGTTTGAGTCTTGTGACCAGTATGCCTTGAAATTTTGGACTGACCTCATGGGAGCGGTTCATGGCGTGTCGCTGAAGTATGTCGCTGTTGCTTGCATGTCGGCCTTTGCTGCCAGATATGTCATGCCTATTGATGTAGATCAATTGCTGTTTGCTGATGCTGACGTGAATGGTTTGGACAATTTACAGCTTCTGATTGGCCTGTACCTTTACAATGTGAGTGTCATAAACTTTGTGATTGCAGTGCTCTTCAACTTAAGACTGGGTATGAGTATCCTTGGCAAAGATGCAGCTTCTGGTGTCATTCCACTCTGGTCTTATGTCCTTTTCTTCGGTTTTCATGCCCCCACCTTGTTGTACACCAAGTTCGCCCGGGAACGGGACCGCAAGACCGGTGTGGCGCCGGCCGACGAAGTGGAGCCGGGCTGGTGGGTGGGTGGACGTTATAGCCATGAGCTGGGCCGACGCTGGGCGGGGACCATTGACTTGACGTGTGAATTTCCAGAAAGCAGTACTCAAGATAAATACCTTTTGATTGAATGTTGGGATGGAGTACCTCCAACTCCAGAACAGTTGGAGGAGGCAGCACAATTTGGTGTTTCAGCACATGAGAGGGGTGATGTCTTGGTACATTGTGCCCATGGACGTGGCCGTTCTACCACGACGCTTTGTGCGTGCTTGGTCCGTGCGGGGCAATATCCCACCTGGGAGGATGCCTTTGCGGCCATCAAGCAAAAACGAAAAGTCGTGAAACTCAATGCATCCATGCGGAAAGCCCTCACTGAATGGCAAGCCAAATACACCACCAAGGTGAAATAGAAGGCCTTTTTTTGTGGTGCAATACGTGCAGGCAATTGCACCATAAAAGGTGTATTGTACAAAGCTTTTGCCAAGATGCTTCTGAATTGCAGTGGCTTCAGAACTTTGGTCTATGAAGCCTTTGTTGCACTTTTTCGCCAATGTATTTGATTGAAACACCATTTCGCTTGAGAGAGCTAAAGCTAAATGCTTTAGTTTTTGGAGCATGGCATTGACTTGTTAAACCATAATCCTGCTTCATTTTTAGAGGCTTGCTGAGCTGTTTGGAGAGCATCAAGAACGAGAGACCTTTCTTTGCTGATCATTGCAGAGAAAAGTCACGCATTGGCCGCAAGTTTCTCCCCACGTTGTATGTGCTTACTGTACACCGTTTTATATTTTTATGCATTTTTGATGCAGAAATCTACAAGGCATATCAAGTGCATAGACCTAGACAAACCCTCAGCTGCCACCTATGAAATTGACTTGTTTAGGCGGATGGCTGCAAGCTGGTTCTTGAAGGCTGCCGAAAAGGACAAGTTTCTTGTTGCCCCGCGGTTTCTTTTTAGGTTCTTGTTAATGGGGTTCCCGTCGAGCTTATAATGTTGGAGCAAGTTGATTGTCAGCATTTCCTGAAACATGAAGGCAATTCGAATGGTTTTGTGAATCATTCTCTTCACATTAACCTAATACAAACATGTCAGATGATGTGGGATGTGTTCCCATCTTTTCGATCCAGAATCTCAGACATAGTATTCGGATCATGTCTTACTTTGCAAAGTCCCACCAATATAGCAGCGATTTCGTCCTGGTTTCTCTTGGCAAGACAGGATTTGCCAGAAGCACAGAACAATATTGGCCGGGCTGCCAAGGTTTAGCGTGGCACTTGTGCTTCCACAGTAGACATCTTCGTACCTTTCAATCAGTCATCAGTCGGGCCAAAGTAGAACAACCTGATCTCAAAAGCCATTGTGGTTACACTAACATGGGGGTGGCAACCTCGAAGCTTTTATTCCACAAGTAAATGGAGAATAAGATTACGTAGTAGATTATTTGGGTGTTTCCAAAAATAGGGATATCCCAAAACCTGGATGGTTGTATAATGGAAAACCCTCTCAGAATGGATAATTTGGGTGGGAAAAACCACCCCTATTTTCGGAAACCCTCTGTCGATTTGGACGAAAACCCTTTGAGGTTGGATGCTTTACTGTGGTGAAGGTGTTCCCATGAACACGCAGGTGTTTTGGGTATCATGGAAGGGACACCATTGGACGCCTGAGACTTTTATTTTCCCTCGATTTTTCGAGAATATTTGGGGGGATTCGTCTTCCATGGAGAATTTGCAAAAATTCCTTTTATTCCATTCTGGCTGTGTGACTTGTATTGGAACTCCCCACTGTAATTATAGGGTATGTCAGATCTGTCACGTACTGTAATTTGGTGGATGAGATAGTAATCACAGCTCATGAAGCCTCGTGGATGGAAGTTGTATCCTGTGAGAATCGATGAGGATCAAGGAGTCATGCCAGCTATACCAAACAGGTATTTTCATATTGTCATTCAACCACATTGCCATCCAACAACACTGGCATATAATATGTATGACGGTAAATGTGTCTTTTTTTTCGGAGGGCAAGAAGGAACTGTTTGAAGGGAACTGTACCACTGAGCCTGTTGGAGATTTGAAAAAAAAGCTAGCATGATTTTCTTAGATGCTTCCCCCCCAAATTTTTGCAAGACTCTAAACAATGGCTCCTTTCAATAATTTGCAAAGCTTCCTAATGTTTAATACCTGAGAGAATCAAACCACCACCACCAGGCCGGTGTGTCCTGGCTTGAGAAAGCAGCTGACAGTGGAAACGAGGTTGGGATGCTGGATGGAGCGATAACAGTGGGAAATCCCATATTGATCTTCAGGTGTGCTTGTGCTTCACTTGCCACTGTTGGTTGGGGTAGAAATTCCAAGTCAGACGATTGTTCCTGAATCTTGTCTGATATGAAATCTTTCTCTCAACTCTGTCACCGACACATCTTCGTTTTGTCCAACTACCTACGGAAACTCGTTTGATTAGTGCTATCACCTCGGCCCAGGAGGCTCAATATCACTTGTTGGCAATCAGAGGTACTATGATATCAGGCTATGGCATGGGAGGGTTCTTTCCTGCAGCTGGCTGCTGGCATCATTTTTGCAACTCTCTACAGATAAGCAGATGAAACAACAAGTTTACATCTTCAATGAATGACGTCAATGTTCTTGGAAGGTAAGGAGACTTGGAATTGCAAGAGAACAAACTACTCCAACAAAACCTCGTGTTACCTTTGATGAAAACACATGCAAGCCATTTCCGCCCAAATCGCTATCCTTGGGGACAGGTTCTTGATTCTTGATGTGTCCAGTGGGGAATCTCAGAAAAGGGACTTGTTTTCGCGACACATATCAATATTGAGAAAGAACAAACACAAGCATTGTGCGCATGAGAGCAGCCGAATGAACCCAGCTTGGTTGCTAAGGATACCTGAGGAGAGAAGCGTGTGTCGCAGGAAGAAAAGAAGCGTTGCCACTCTTGCTTTCTCATGTCGAGGGATTGCTGGATATTGCAAGTTGACTCTGGCCATCTTGGAATTGATCGGTCAAACAGAGGCACAGGCTGAAGCACTTGCCCGAGAGTGGTGCTGTTGGGATGCCATAGACACTGGAAGTTTTGTAGGCTCACCGGAATCCACTATGTCTACAGTTACATGTTCGGTTTTGAGAGAATTGTATAGATTTTCTTGTCAGGATGTTGGTTGGGTACGTGATATGTAGAGGATAATCTATTTCAAAAATAGTGCTCCAAGAGAACCTTTACATAGTGATGGGACTGTCTAATTGCTAGTTCTCCTTTTTGTGAAGCGAAACTTGCACGAAGACTTCGGAGTTTCCCCACAAACCTGCGACCTCGTTGTTGTTCTGTATCTTTCATGTATCTTTCTGTGTTTGAACAGGATACCCACAAAAACCTAGCAAAACAGAAGAGAAAGCTACATGTCACTATCAAAAGATTGTACCGAGTATCAACTATTCTGATCTATTCTGTCACAACCAACGAGCTAGTTGCTATCATCAAGAAACCTGAAACCTTCCATTTCCAGCACTTCCTTCGCCTCGGGTGTCCAATACTGAGGCGATCACCTTAGGCTTTCTGGTAGGTTGTATGGTTCGAGTTGGGAAGCTCAGTGCTTTCACAACCAACAAATCGGCAAAAATGAAGTCAACCTCCCAACAAAAAGTCGTTAGCAAAGATGGATGATCCCCCCGAAATGATGAAATCAGTAAAACAAGCAACAAAACAAAACTTTTGCAACTTTGGTTACTTGATCCACTTCTATTATTTTTACTGTATTTTATCATATTTTGATCCTTCTGATGAGCCCAATCTGCCGCTATTTTTTGTACAACACATGTCATATCAACCTCCAAGCAGCCAGCTTTTGTCGAATCTTGTTGGGTCGAAACCGGAGGCTTTGCAACTGGAGCAGGAAGAAGCCCTTTTGAATTTTAGGCCGTTAAGCGCGCAATGTTGACAGACCCCACCATGAGATTGGTGAAAAATGTTAAAAGTCCCAAGTCCAATGCCTTTCAGGTGTTGATAGTCGTGAGTTGAGATGGGGAAGATATGCCGTGGGTAGGGCATGTCTTCTCTTTCGTCAGAAGTGAAAAGTGCAGGTTGAGAAGTGTTCCCATCATCAAACATGGGATCGACTGATATTCAGTGTGGCTTGGAGGGTGCACTGCCAAAGATAGAATCGGAATTTTCATGAATTTTCTACCCAAAGTCCCCTTGATGCACGCTTGTGACACATTGGGAACCTCTATCCACCGGCAGGGGATCGTTTTTCTTTTATGTTTGGGAGACTCAGTGAGAACAGCGGCTGTGCGACAGAGCCGGTTTTAGGGTGAAGTTTTTGAGTTTCTGAAGTCGCTTAGAAAACAAGCGTCCAAGTGAGCACCCAAGAAAGTTGTTTCGTGTAAGAGTCTTCACCACACCTTCGCATCATCCCTGTGGCCATAACTACCAACACTTGCAAAACAAAATATATATGCAGTGTGAGCAAGAACCAGACCCTCCAAATGTTGTCCTTCTCCAACCGAGTGTTTTTAAAGAGACACCAATCAAGTTGCATGGCCAGTTGTCGGTGTTTCAATAGCCAAGGTCTTACTTCCACCCATCATTTTCGAAGCAGGCTTGTTCGGACCTTACATTGACCCTTGACGTGACCAAATGACATCAGCCTGCCTTGGAGCGGTTTACCTAATAGCCAAGCTTTTTGTGCAGTAATTTTTCGCCCTTCAACTTCGAAGTAGTGGTTCTGTATGTTTACTTATTTTGTTTACGTATATACTCATAGTTTTTAGATTCTTACACCCTTAGTTCTGAAAGATTCATTGGCTGCAACTGGTGTTCTTTCAGCTTCGTGGCGTTGCGCCTTTGATGTGTGGATTGTCCCATGAAGATGGGAAGCAATCATGATGGGTTGCATCACCAATTGCAATTTTAAGTGACTTTTCAACTGACGAATCCCCATTGAAACATATTGAAACACTTGTTTTGAGAAATCATTGTTTCCACATCCGCAATGCATCGTGGGGGTTCCAAAGGTCGTTGAAAACCCAGCTCTTTGTCGACAATCTGGGTTTGCTCCTTGGGAGTGTTTGTGACTTACTTCACGAACCGTGGAACCCATTCGTGAAGCGTTTTTCAACCCGAGGCTCCATCATGGCGTTTGCTGTGGTAGAGACTCCTAGTGCTTGGAAGTGGTGGAAAGAGATTGACCCATCAGAGAGGTTGATGATGAAAAGTACCCTTTCAAAAACTCATCAACAAACAGGAATCGTTATGAAACAAGATTGATGGCTGCCTAGCTGGAAAGTGGCATGAACAAATCTGGGATTTGATATTGCTAGGTGACTGCTTGAGATCCTGAATGAAACATGATCCAACATCATCAAACCTTGGAGTCGTTGATGACCTAAATTGGCTCAGGTTGGCACTCTCATCAGTACATGGGTTCAAACCTCAGGGTTGGTTTTATAGACATTTCCTCCAGTGGTAAGTTTTGGCGAATGTACAAGTGATTCCACGAAACAATTGGGATAAGAAAGCGTTTCGCAACAGAGAATACAGTGGTGGGTGATGGCGAGTCATGTGCCATCCATTTCCCTAGCAGTCTGAGTGACACCTGTCAGCACAAAATTTGGGAGGTTGTGAGTGCCAGCATGCAATGGGCGGCTGAGACTGAGATGATAGGGTTGGGATGCTCTGTCAAAGACATTGACCAACGAAGTCTTAGATTCAAAGGCGAAGACAACCACCACTTTGATCCACAAGAGATTTCTGGTGAAATGTCGTGGTTTGATCAGATATTGCTGGATGAAATGTTGCGGTACTGTTGTGAAGACATCATAAAGACCAACCCTGAAACCAAAAACCCACACACCATTTTTGGATCTTTGAGGGATCTCGAAGCTGATCAGTCCCCTCATTTTGACACGGAAAGACAGTGGTGTTGCCTTCTTCCGAAGGCTTCGTGATACGCCGCTGCTTCCCATTTATTGCCACCTCTTTGGCGTTGACCTCAAGTGTTTGCCTGAAGCACTCACCAGTCGGCTGGTAGAACTACAGAACTGGACTAGCTTGGTGGAGGGGGTTCTTTGTAGTGATCAGTTTGGGTTTGGGGTCACACATATAGCTGACACACGGGCAAGCAGTGATTGCGGGGATGGGCATCAAGACCAAGAAAATCAGAGACCAACTACCAACTACCACGGATTGCTATCGAACACCATTGAACACCGTCAATACCACGACGTGTACCGTACCATGTAGACAATGTACCCCACATGTATACATTCCAAATCAAACATAGAATGATATGTAGATATGTTGATACTCCCTTAAGAATCTACAATACATAACAGGCTACCATATGCCACTATAGTATGCCCTGTATATTTTCCACTACTACCATTTCATAGTAGCAATTTCCCAGCCCTGCTGACCAGCTGAGGCGCTTTGATTTCAGCAACAGATCCTGTGGCCACTATTGCCTTGTTTGGAAGTAGCAGGTGAGGGGCAAAAGCAGTACACCGTTGATGGACAAAATCCTGCACCGATCTAGACTATATATATATGGGTGCGCGNTGGCGGCCTGGGTGGCCTAAATGTTGCGTCGCCAGTGCCTATGAAGGCTGCAGACGCGGTGGTGGATCCACATGTGTTGTTGGTGCGGACACAGTGCGGCCCAAGGGCCTTGTGAAGCTGCGGCCCGATGCGGCTTTAAGGTTGCGGCATCCGTGCCTCGAAGTTTGCGGCCATGGTGGCCTTGTGTTTTTTTGTTGTTGCTGTTGTTGTTGTTGTTGTTGTTGTTGTTGTTGTTGTTGTTGTTGTTGTTGTTGTTGTTGTTGTTGTTGTTGTTGTTGTTGTAGTTGTAGTTGTAGTTGTAGTTGTTGGCGGCCTGAGGGCCTTTTGCTGTTGCGGCCTGCGTGGCCTCTAAGTTGCAGCGCTAGCGGCCTCTGAAGTCTGGAGACATGGTGGTGGATCCACGGTACAAGGAGAACAACTTACAAGGAGAACTACAAGGAGAACAACAAGGAGAACAACTAGTACAACAAGGAGAACAACCAACTTACAAGTACGACAACAACAACAACAACAACTAGTACAACAACAACAACAACTACTACTGCTACTACTACTACTACTACTACGACGACGACGACGACGACTACTACTACGACTACTACTACTACTACTACTACTACTACTACTTCTACTACAACTACTACTACAACAACAAGAAGCAGCATGGCTCGTGAGTTCGACCTTGCTGTGAATGGCCAGCGGGTTGGGTGGTGGCAGCTTCACAACCCAGAACTGGACCCAGCACCTTTCACCTGGCGGCCCGAACCAACTGCAAGTAACCCCAATCCACCAACCTTCACCTTCAACTACACACCTTACAACCTCGTCGGAACCCCCATGAAGGTGACCTGGAACGGCACCTACCTTCAACTCAATCACCGCCAACCCTTCATCCGCGGAAACCTCCAAACAACATACTTCCACCGGCAACTTGCAGTTGAGCACGCCAACACAACCACATTCCACTGCCAGCCAACTTCCACGTCCACCACACCAACGGCCTCAAACACGACAACCGCACTTCCAACCTGGAAATTCTACCCCCACGGCAACACCACCAACGCCACCAACCCAAACCCAAACTATGGAATTCAATATGCCAGCGCCATGGATGGTATGGCTTGCCATCTTTGGGGTTGGAGCTATGGCTGACATCTTGGGAGGATGAGACGGCCAAACTATGAAAAGGAGCTTTGGCCATGGAAGGCCAAAATGGTGGCTAATGACGAAGCCAAAGGATGGCCTTCAAGACAACCAACGGTTGGACCAAATGTCGGGCTGATGGTTGGTGGTTTTGACTTTGAGGATTGGTTTTTGGGAAGAACGATTGGTGCATCGTTCTTCAAGGTATCAAAACTATGGAGTACTATGGCGTGAGGATACGCCAAATTTGGCACACAAGTTTGATGACCAGTTTACATCAAACTTTGAGACGATGCATGGACGCATCAAGGAACTATTTTGAGAGTGTGGTGATAGCCTACATAACTCTTTTGGTATGAAGGAATCACGTCACAGATTCCACAATGTTTTAGCCGCTTTGATGCACAGCAGCGGCTTTGGCACTTTGGTGACAACACGTTTTACCACGATGAAGATTTCTACAACGCAGCATCTTTAAGGACAGCTGCTACAATTCGTTTGGTGACAATGGCAAGGCACTGAGACACAGCAATCAGTGCAGTGACAGGTTTCCTCTGCAATCAATGCAGAGTTTTCTTTACAGCAGCAACGCTGTACTTCATCGTTGCAGCTAGATTGAGGTTTCTGTACTGCGAAGGTGCTACAGCTTTGGCGTGGCGATCGATGCATTACAGAGTTGGTTTTTGCAACGTTTCGATTTCTTTGGAGTGCAGCGGATGCACTTTTGGTTCGCTGTAAGCAGTGGCTTTTGGGAAGTACAACTTCAAGGTGGTCACTGCAAGTGAGGCGAAAGACTTTTGAGTTTTGAATCAGGACCAGCTGATTCAAACCTTGAGAAGTCTTAGCTTTGAGAAAGTTTCCTTTTACAACCTTTAGCGGCAGTTCAAAGTGAACCTTTTTGCTTTAGGTTGGAACAGTTGAGTTTTTGGATCAACTGTAGCGTACAGAGTTTTGGAAGTGATGATCCTTTTGGTTTTTGATCATCACAACAACTTCACAAATGGTTGGTGTCGACCACAGTTTTTGGAGCAGTTTGTGACGATAGTTTTGAACGCAACACTGTGTTCACCTTTCCTTTTGGCTCAAGGGAGCTAAACCAAAAGAGAAAGGAAAGAGTAGAGTAAGGTCACGACACTTGACACTTTTGGTTTGGAAGGTGCGTAAGTTCCTAAGGAAAAGCACGGCACGTACTTTACACGTACAGTTTGTGTGTACTGGTTTGAGTTTGTATTAGGCATGGATTTGCCTAATCCGCATGGTAGCGGAGCATTGGCTCCTAACGGTGGAAAAGGTACGACTCCCAGGTACAGTGACCCAGAGCAGCCAGCTAGTCCCTTAAACGTGCGGGTGCCTACGTCTCCTAGTAGTGGAAGTAGTCAGAGGCAAGGTTTGGAAGGGAAAGGGTTGTTCGCTGGGAAAGGCGGAGGCCAAGGTTTTGGGAGCGGTACTGTACCTTTTGGACCTAGTGCGGCGTTTGCTCAAGGTAACGTCCCTTTTGGAGTGGGTCCTACTGTTACAGGTTTTCACATTCAGGGTTTTGGGCCTTGTACGCAGTTTGTGGAACAGGTTTTTGCGGAATTATGGTCAGCCTTGTACTGGAGGTGGCGTAGGCGTAGCGCAAGCGAATACTGTACCTGTTAATCCATCTTGTCCCCAAACAGATGTTTCTGGTAGAACAGACGGTTCTCAACAGTTTTTACAGCAAGGTGTTTTTGGATGTAGTCCTAACGTTACAGATTTTCATGGTTCACAACAAGTACCTGGTGTTTCTGTTTTGCAACAACAACAACAACAGTTTCGTTTGTTACAGCAACAGTTGCAACAGCAGAGTCAAATTGGAGCTCCACCTGGAATGTGGAACAGTGCAGCTGCAGCGGGATCTCCAACTGTACCTACTGGTCCGAGCCTTGGAGGTTGTACACCGCAGCAAGAAGCTATGAGACAGATTGAAGGTTTACTTGGAAGTTTGAATCCTCTACAGTTGCGAGCTTTGAGTGAAGTAGTCACTAGTCAAAGAACTTTGCAGTCACGTGGTCTTCCTGAAGTTTTTGGACAGGTTCCTGAAGTAGGTTCAGGTTTTGACTTTGGAGGAGATGTGCCGAACAGGTTTCGGCTCCCTGGTTTTCAAGCTGAAGCTGGTGGAACAAGTTCAGAGGTCAGACAACCTCTGGACATCTTTTCCAAGAACGAGAAGTGGCTTGGTAGTCCACCTACTTGTGATCCAACGAAATGGTCAACAAGAGAGCAAGAGATAATTGGTTTTGGAAGCTTTGTGGATGCCTTAGTTAGCTGAACAACCCAGGCTTCACATGTCTTCGGAGAAGAGATAGCCCACAGTGTGAAGTGGCCTGATGCTATCCCCTGGGATCGGATGAATGCGTCCCAGCGGAACACAAGTTCAAGACTCTTCGCAATCTTGAAGTCAATCTTCACGACACCATCGAGGATTGCTTCACTGATAGCGACGTTTGGAGAAGGCATCAGCCTTCTTGGAACAGTGAGTGGCACTGAGATCATGGGTACCAACAACCACATGCGGTACCACGGGTTCGAGTTGATGAGACAACTATCAACAGAGTACAGCATCAAGAGCAGGGCAGAGGCACTGGCTTTTCGAACGGTGTTTCTGCAGAAGCAACTTCACGTCGGGAACTCAGAGAGCAGTGGAGGTAGCATTGTTGTGGACACAATCAGAAAAGTAGATGTAGAAGCATCAAAGTACATGAAGCTTCTTGCATCAGCGTCAGCAAAGATCCACACGTCGGGTCTGAACCTCAGCGAGAGTGACCTACTGTTGGTGCTTCTTCGGGCTTTGCCAGCAGAGGCAAGGCAGTTTTGCATCCAACACAGTAGTGGAGAGACTTATCAGGCCTTTAGGCAAACGGCTAGGGCTTGGGAGGAGAAGCGTAGATTGTTCCCTGGTCTTGATGGATCAAGGAAAGCTGGACAGGTGAATGAACTTGGAGTTTTTGAAGCGACAGGTTCACAGTCTCCAAAGGTTGAGAGCTACTACATTGGAGATGAAGATGAGCAAGGAGAACATGTTGACAGCGTCGGGAGCTCAGAGAAGTGCTCTCGTTGTGGCAAGAGGCATCCAACGGCATCTTGCGACACAGATTTATCACGTGTGAAATGTTTCCGTTGTAACCAGTTAGGCCATATCGGTAAGAACTGTAGGAACACTGATTCATCAAAAGGCAACAAAGGTGGCAAAGGTGTCATCAAACGATGTTGATGAGAGTCCAGTTTCGGCAGATTTGATGTCAGATTTTTCATCACGTGGTATTTTGGTTCGTGAACACAAATCCTTTTTGAACATGCATGATGAATCTGTTGGTATTGGTCATGATGTTGTTGGTGTTCATACGTTTTCCCCTTTGTTGTCTGAATTAGCTTTTTCAAATGATTGTTCATGGTGGTTGCTTGATTCCGGTGCTAGTGTTTGTGCTTTGTCATCAACATTTGGTAAGGAATACGGTTTCGTTCCTGTTGAAAAGCAGGGTCATCAGGGCTTCAAGGCTGCCAACGGTACGGCAGTTACGATGGAGGCTCTGGGAACGGTCGAAGTGCAGATTCCAGTTTCTTACGATGGTGTGGACAAGTTCATGAAAGGTTCGATGAAAACATATTTGGGAAACACTAGGCACAACATTTTATCTACCACAGTCCTGTGTTCAAACGGTTGGCAAGTCATTCAAAAGAAGGGTTTTGTAGAAGTGGTGCATTCGTCAGGGTATAAGGTCAGGAGTACGGCATTTCATGCCAACTGCCCCTGGATCCAGCTCTTTCCGATGCAGCACTCTGGAACCTTTGGTGAGTCAGGGCCTCAGATTTCTTCTGATAGTGTCAGTGCAATAACTAAAGCTCAGTCTTCAGAACTTGCATGGCACAGGCAGAGAAATCATTATCCTTTTAACCCCAACTGCATAACTTGCCAGCGTTGTCGAGCAGTTTTCCAACATCGACGCAGGACTGAAGACAAACTACAAACCGAGTTGCAGGGTGATTTCATGTTTTTGTCGCAAAAGGGGGAAATCACTGCAAGTCATGGTGAAAACTCGCGAAAGATTCTTGC
Organism: Breviolum minutum Mf 1.05b.01; assembly: GCA_000507305.1. NCBI lineage: Eukaryota > Dinophyceae > Suessiales > Symbiodiniaceae > Breviolum > Breviolum minutum. The sequence continues at coordinate 111,114 of DF240544.1, forward strand.
TTTGTATGAACTGCATTCCGGAGCTAATGCATTTATCCTTTGCGGGTCTGATGTCGCTGCTACTAGAAGAAAGATATGTCAGTACCTGGATGTTTTTGGGCTTAAGAGTTCCATCACAGGAATCCTCCTGCACACTGATTCAGAAGTTGCAGGAGGATGCCTTGTGTCAAATGCAAGCCCCAATTATGGCTTCCAGGTCCGTCGATCAGCACCGCAGGGCCATCAGTCAACTGGAGGAGTTGAACAAAGCATCAGGAGATTTCGCGAGGCTCTCAACATCTTGCGGATCGACTTGAACGATCAAGGCTGGGATGTGAAGCTTGACGATGATTCAACTTGCATTGACATGCTTGATTTTCTTTCACTCACGCATTGTCACTTTGGTTGGGACATGAGTCCAATTGAAGTGTCTGCTGGTCGCCGCTTCACCCGTCCCTTTTGCTCAAACTTTGGAAGTACAATCATGGCAGAACTGCCAGACAGCGTAAGAGAACAAGCGCCCAACGAATCGAGGAACGTTGAAGCAGCTTTCTTGCACCCAGGCTTCACGAGTGGAGCCTATGTTCAAGCTAGGGTCCGGATTGGTGACCAAATGGAGATGAAGAGATTTGTTGCAAGAAATGCTCGTGCAATTGAACCAGTGGAATTTTGGAGAAAGAAGAGGTGATACCCCAGTGGCACCAGAAGCGCCTCCTAGAGTTGTTTTGCCATCCCAAGAAGTTCCATCAACAGGTCCCCCTTCCTCATGGGTGCGGGAAAATGGACCGACTGACAATTGTTTTGCATGTCGTGGTTTGTCTGAACGAGGCAGTAGGAAAGGTAAGGTCCACAGCGCGAGGTGTAAAGCTAGGTATCGTAAATGGCTCGAAGAACAAAGGTTAGGCAATGCCCCGGCTCAGGCCGGCGAGCGTAGGGTTGAAGATGCACCTTTGGTTCCAATCCCTGACGATAAGCTTGCTAGGAATTTTGATGTTGCAAGTGAACGAGATTCCAATGTCCATGAGGGAAGTGGCTCTGGGCCACCATTGCCCTCTTCAGGGGCAAATGAGGATCCTGAGGGTGTTGTTGATGAACCTATGCATCTTCCAGATTCCATGCCTGCTGAGCGGGTGAGGAATTTGAAAAGAGCCATGCCTTCTACACCACGACCTGAAGGACTGAGAAGACTTTCCACCAAGACGACTTTTGTGCCTCGCCCAGCAAAACCTGTGACTATGGCTAGACAGGGTCCTATCACAACATCTTCTGAGGGAGCAAGAGGTGATGATGGTCAAGATGAAGGAGAAGCAAGACAAAATGAATATCGAGAATCAAGGAAGAGATCAGCGGATGTTTCCGTCCGTGATCTTGAAGAAGAGATGGACAAGGAGAAAGATGATGATGATGCAATGTTGTCGGTGTCAAGCCTGACAACTGGCCTGTCTTGGGTCTCAACTGGATTGGAAGTTCAAATGGTGAGATACCCCATGGTGAACCAACCTTTTGACTTCAAGGAGATCACAGACACCGAGTTCTATGATCCCCAAGTTGAGAGTGTGGTTTTCAAAGGTGATGAGACGAAGTTCAAGACTGAGGAGCTTGGTGGCATCAAGGTTCGAGTCTGGAGACCAACCTCTGCCATTGATGACACTACGTGTGGCTCCTTAGATCCAGACTTGACTTGGCAAGGTATGGTTCAAGAAACTTGTCATCTAGAGGAGTGTGGAACTGGGACTGCAATCAGTGCTGTGGAACTTGAAGAGTTGAAAAGAGCAAAGAGCAACGTTCGCTGCATCAGCTGTCGATGGGTCACCACTCAGAAGGGTGACGCAGTGAGATCAAGAATGGTGGCAAAGGACATCGCTGGCAGCAACACTGGTCTCAACAGTGCAAAGCAGCTCAGGTTTATGTGAGCCCATGCAACTCCAAGCTGTGAGAGTGTTATGATTCTGCTGGGAATAGCAGCTCGTCGGGACATGATTCTGGCCAGCTTCGACATATCCCACGCTTTCATGCATTCTCCAATTGGACCTGGACAAAACATCGCATTGAGGCTGCCATTGAGTATATCAACGCAATCCAATGAGCCGGTGCTGTTGTTGCTGAAGAAAAGCCTCAACGGGCTGAGGGATGCCAGCCTGCGATGGTTGGAGCATCTCAGCTCCTCCATCAAAAGCCTGGGATTTTGGAGCGATGATCATTGCCCCTGCGTTTTCCAAGGAGTCATCCAGACTTCAAAAGGACCTACGCAGATGATCCTGATAGCGTATGTCGACGACTTGTTGGTGGCTTCTGGAAGTGAAGAAGGAGTTCAGTTGCTCTACAAGACTTTGAGTGCCACAGTGCCTACAAAAGCAACAGGACGGATTGAAAAATCCACCAATACAGGAGGAACTCTCAAGTTCCTGAAAAGAACTATCATGAGGAGGTCAGGTGAATCGGCAATCTACCTAAGGGTAGAGCCATCGTATCTGGCGGAGACCTACAAGGAGTACAACATCACCAGTGGTGCAGCAACGATCCCAGACATCTTGATCCACTTTGAGAAGACGGACAGCGAGTCAACAAAGCCCCTCACGTCTGAGGCCTACAGCCGCTATCGGCGGGGGTTAGGTCGCCTTCTTTGGCTTTCTCAATCACGTCAAGACGTCAAGGTGCACTTGAGCATGCTGGGAACGGCTCAGGCCAACCCCACACATGCCTCTGAGAAGGCACTCAAGGCGCGATGGATCCACGCTGCTCAGAATTCCATCCATTGAATGTGAGGATCTTGCTGATGACCCCAATTTGGGTGTCATGATGCATGCCTGGAGTGACGCATCGTTTGCGCCATTCAGACACAGCAAGCGGCGGTCCATCACTGGAGGAGTTTTAATGTTTGAAGGTGGTCTGGTAGCATGCATGGCGAGACAACAACAATCGGTGACGCTCTCGTCGTGTGAGGCGGCGTTGATTGCTCTGCAGGCCACATGCCAAGAGTGCATTGGCACTTCCAGACTAATTCACAGAATCCTCTACGGAATCCATGAGACCGAGGAAGAGGAGGAGGTTGTGATTCAGTTAGACACTGATTCATTGTCCGCCTTACACTGGTGCAGGCCAAAGATGTTCGTCGGAAGTCAAGGCATGTGGAAGTGAGGCTTTTCTGGTTACGGGAGCTCACTCGGCGAGGACGTTTGAGATTGGAATTTCGAGAAGGTTCCAACAACTGCGCGGACTTGCTAACCAAATGCCTTGGTTCACATCTATACTTAAAGCACCGCAGCTTCCATTGGATCTATGATGGTGCAAACGGTTGGAGAAAACAAGAAGATTGCCTTTGTGGAGCTATGTTGCTCCTACAAAAGCTCTCTGCAAAGGAGCTGTGAGGTTTCGGGCTTCAAGTATGCGGGTGTGGTGGAGAACATCCAGAACTTGGGCATCCAAACTCGTCTTCGTGATTGGATTCGGAAATGCAAAGAGGATGGATTTTGGATTCACATCCATGCAAGTACTCCGTGTGGCACGGGGTCACCACTTCAACGACTCAAAGGACTTGAGCTCACCCAGGAGGAGATCACTGAATGGATTAGCATCGTGGCAGCAGTGACGGTGCTATATAAGCAAGCAGACTCGAGGTCGTTCGAGCTGCCAACTTTCAATTCCAACTGGAAGAAGGAGCCAGTCCAGACTGCATTGATCAGGTACAACATGACCTATGAGGCACGTGTTTTCTTGTGTATGACAGGTGTCACATCAAAAGGCTTGCCTATCAAAAAGCAGTTGAGTTTTATGTCTGATGATCCCAATTTTGCAGCATCACTTGACAGGAGATTTGGAACGTGTAATCATGAAGAGCATGCCCATTTCAGCGAGGTTTCTTTCAGCATCACTGCCTTCTATACTAGGCAGTTGGCACGAGGCATTCTCAACGCTGTGCTGTCAGCACAGAGGTTGAGGAAAAATCCGTGAGAAGCTCAGTTTAAAAGGGGGTACTGTCATGTTGTTTTTGCTGTCAATTTTGTCTTTTGCATTGTAACTTTGATCTTTCAGGTGTTTTGAATTTGATCTGTCTGGCAGGTACCCGAACGTGCAAACATGTTTTTGGAACAACTTCAGTTTTAAACAAACAACCTGTTTGCTTGGTGGTTTCTTTTGAGATTTGATTTGAAGATTGAATCGATGTCTGAAGGAATGGTGATGAGCTGGATTGATTGGGCATTTGGGCTCAAAATTGCATCAAGAGTTAGTTTTCGATTGACATGTCGCTCGCTCTTCAGTCCAATGGAAGAGGGCCAGATCCCGATCCACGAGCTTGGGATGGAATCTTGGACTTGCGGCAGGAGACAGTACTGCGGCAGTGGGTTCAAGTCCATGGAGATCATGGCTTTGTGTCGGACTATGCGGCGCTGCTTTGGTCAGATATGCAGCGATTGGAAGAAGAAAGGGCTCGACAGTACAAAGCTGCGGAGGAGGCAGCTCTGCAACGTCAATTCCAAGAAGAAGAAGCCAGGCGACGCCAAATCGAAGAAGACTTGGCAAAGCAACGTCAGGCAAGCGAAGAGGCAGCTATGCTACGAGCCGACATTGAGGCAACAATTCAGCGTCGAACGTCAGAAGAAGCTGAGAAGCCTCAAAGTGAAGAGCCCAGTGACGATGAAGGGTCTGACAGCAACAACGGTTGGCCAACTCCAAGCGACTGATGAAGTGAGAGCTAGCAGCTAGAGTTTCTTGTGGGTGGCAAAGACGTAAGGTGGTCTATGCAACTACCAAGCGACTGCCATGGTAGACAAACTGATCCTTGCACTGCGAGATGAAAAAGGAGTGTGTTGGATCTTCTCTTTCGGTTTTATGCTTGTCTGTCTTTGAGTTTTTGAGTATCATGAACAATGAAGTTTTTGTGGTCAGGACCTTAGATTTTATTGCCACTTGCATGTGTTTTGGTGTGAATGTCAGCACATTTCATTTTGATTTCTTCCCATTTCACAACTTATATATATGCTTGCGTAAAGTGCGAAGGATTGGTATAGGTTGAGGTGGGAGGAGGTCTCCACGTTTTCGTGTTTGGTGTCTGCCGATGCGTGCGCCCAACATACACACGTTGTGATTCCACTTCCGGAGGAACTTGCGCTGCATTTTGACTCCTTTAGAGCCTTTCAACTTCAAAGCACTGTAGTGTCAGAAGCAATGGCGGCTTTTGGGCGTAGTGGCTCTATGGCGACCAGTGATCTTGATGGGTCTATGGTGGCAATCAATGCAGTGGCAGAAAAGCAAAGGCCAAGTCATGGTCAAGGGCTTTTGCACCTGTGCGTAGCACAGGGCCAGGTTGCAACAGGTGCCTGGCCCCTTGATAAACCATCCACAGACCCCATGGCCATCGACCTGCCGCCATCATATCCAGCAGCCCTGGAATGTTCCTCAGGGAATGGTGCAGGAGCACCACCGCTGATCAGCTCGAACTCCTCATACCATTGTGGTTGTGTGAAGTCCTCTTCCACAAGGTCTGCCACCAATCTGCGTTTAGCAGAATCGCTCATCCCACCTTCTGGGAAACCATTGTCCACTTGTCAGGTGGCTACCGTATCAGCTTCAAGGGCAGCAAGAACATTGAGAGGCCCCGAGGTGTGAGTGAATGGCCCTGGGGTCAGACAGTGAACGAGCTACCGAAGTATGCCGAAGAGGAGTGGTCGTACAATGAAATGGCCCAAAGGGCGTCATCCGACAAGGGTGTCGCAGGCTACTTGTCGTGGCTCACGGAGAGTTATGGTGCCGATGGTATCCAACAAATTCAGGCATATGGATACACAAGCACTCAGGGATACGATTTCGCAGCATGGTTGTGCTACGTTGGATATACCAAAGAATCTCTTGGTGGACCACGAGGTTTCAACCGTCGAACAAAAGGTTGAGATGAGTTTGGTCCGCCTCAAAAGGGTGGTATGGCTTGCCGTCTTTGGGGTTGGAGCTATGGCTGACATCTTGGGAGGATGAGACGGCCAAACTATGAAAAGGAGCTTTGGCCATGGAAGGCCAAAATGGTGGCTAATGACGAGGCCAAAGGATGGCCTTCAAGACAACCAACGGTTGGACCAAATGTCGGGCTGATGGTTGGTGGTTTTGACTTTGAGGATTGGTTTTTGGGAAGAACGATTGGTGCATCGTTCTTCAAGGTATCAAAACTATGGAGTACTATGGCGTGAGGATACGCCAAATTTGGCACACAAGTTTGATGACCAGTTTACATCAAACTTTGAGACGATGCATGGACGCATCAAGGAACTACGTTGAGAGTGTGATGATAGCCTACATCAAACTCTTTTGGTATGAAGGAATCACGTCACAGATTCCACAATGTTTTAGCCGCTTTGATGCACAGCAGCGGCTTTGGCACTTTGGTGACAACACGTTTTACCACGATGAAGATTTCTACAACGCAGCATCTTTAAGGACAGCTGCTACAATTCGTTTGGTGACAATGGCAAGGCACTGAGACACAGCAATCAGTGCAGTGACAGGTTTCCTCTGCAATCAATGCAGAGTTTTCTTTACAGCAGCAACGCTGTACTTCATCGTTGCAGCTAGATTGAGGTTTCTGTACTGCGAAGGTGCTACAGCTTTGGCGTGGCGATCAATGCATTACAGAGTTGGTTTTTGCAGAGTTTTGATTTCTTTGGAGTGCAGCGGATGCACTTTTGGTTCGCTGTAAGCAGTGGCTTTTGGGAAGTACAACTTCAAGGTGGTCACTGCAAGTGAGGCGAAAGACTTTTGAGTTTTGAATCAGGACCAGCTCATTCAAACCTTGAGAAGTCTTAGCTTTGAGAAAGTTTCCTTTTACAACCTTTAGCGGCAGTTCAAAGTGAACCTTTTTGCTTTAGGTTGGAACAGTTGAGTTTTTGGATCAACTGTAGCGTACAGAGTTTTGGAAGTGATGATCCTTTTGGTTTTTGATCATCACAACAACTTCACAAATGGTTGGTGTCGACCACAGTTATTGGAGCAGTTTGTGACGATAGTTTTGAACGCAACACTGTGTCCACCTTTCCTTTTGGCTCAAGGGAGCTAAACTAAAAGAGAAAAGAAAGAGTAGAGTAAGGTCACGACACTTGACACTTTTGGTTTGGGCTCTGCTGTGGTTGAAAAAGGTGCGTAAGTTCCTAAGGAAAAGCACGGCACGTACTTTACACGTACAGTTTGTGTGTACTGGTTTGAGTTTGTATTAGGCATGGATTTGCCTAATCCGCAAAACCCAAACCCAAACACCGCCTTCGTGTCCGACGCCACTAATGGTACCTTGCTTGCATTTTGCGGCGGAAGGTGGCTGGGTGGTTTTTTTGTTGTGGTTCTTGTTCTTGTTCTTGTTGTTGTTGTTGTTGTTGTTGTTGTTGTTGTTGTTGTTGTTGTTGTTCTTGTTGTTGTT